>RPOG01001260.1:57500-166312 GCA_008086565.1 Thalassoma bifasciatum
CCTTGTGTTTGCTTCTCGCTTGTTGCATTCCTCTCTTTTCTTCTGGCTCTCTTTACTCTGTCATGCCTTCAACCCCACCCTCCTAGCCCCTCACCTGCAGAGTTTATCCAACCCAACCTGCTTGACAGGTCGAGCTGTTCAACTGCAGCTATGTATCTCTTTCTCTAGCTATAAGTCGGCTTCTCTGACATTCCTGTTTGCTCTTTTACTCCCCAGAAAATGTGACTGAATTTGTTCAGAGAAAAGAAAAAAAGGAAAAAGAAAAGATATTAAAGAATTGATAAAGGATAGAGAATAAACAGGAGTTTTTTGTAGAACAATGCACAAAGAGGATATGGTTAACTGGGGGGCTTTTCTCTGTAATCTCACTGAAGGGTTTTGTTAAAGAACCATTCAGTATCTTTCTGGGCTCAAACACACCAAAGACATAAATTAACTGACCCGACTGAAGTGACATGTAATCTGTCATTTCATCCAGCCAGCCACAATATCCGCATGGTGCTGAACTGAAGTTATTAAGACGTTTTTCTCTGCATGCATGTTTTCAACCCTTTAGGGTTAAAATATATTTATTTGAAAAATTTATTGAAACAAAATGTTTTAATATTACGGAATATTTTTATTGGAATATTTTATTGAAAAAACTGTGGTGCACAGTTTTTTCAATAAAATACACGTTTTGTCTCCTAGAGGGCACTTAAGCACACATTTAGGCTCCCATTAGGTCACTTTCAAATGTGTTTTGGCTCCTAGAGGGCACTTAAGCACACGTTTCGCCTCCTATAGGGCACTTAAACATACATTTTGGCTCACATGAGGTCACTTTCAAATGTGTTTTGGCTCCTAGAGAGAACTTTAACATGCATTTTGGCTCCTAGAGGGCACTTAAACACACATTTTGGCTCACATGAGGTCACTTTCAAATGTGTTTTGGCTCCTTGAGAGAACTTTAACATGCATTTTGGCTCCTAGAGGCCACTTTAACATGCATTTTGAGCCTAGAGGGCACTTTAACATGCATTTTTGCCTCCAAGAGGGCACTTTAGAGGGGGCGGTTGAGTAAACTAATTTTTTTTTTCAATAAATGTCTTCACCACACCACCAACCATGAGTGATAAAAGGTTTTTGTGTTATTATTAATATTTTCTGAGAAAAGGCCAAAAAATCAGAAATTCTGCTGTGGGGTGTAAACTTTCCGGCACAACTGTATGTTGGAGAAAAGTTCAAATGTGAGCAATTAAGGGGGCCTAAAGAAACGGATGTTGAATGTATTGGTCTAAATGTATCACTTTCCTCTACCATGTCTTTTGTTGTGATTTGTGTGTGTCATCCGCCCTTAGCAAAGAATGTTTTCTATGATCATTTTCAGACAATTTTTGAGTTAACTCAATTCTAAAAAGGAAATCATTCTACTTGGTGACTTCAATTTCAACTGGGACAGCAAGTCAGAGGAAAAAAATCAAACCACTTACTGAAAAGTACAATCTGACACAAATTGTAAAACGACCAATACTGAATGAGGAAATCCAAAGTGTATGTAACTCTGAAAAGTTTACGCTACACCAATAAACTCAGATTCTACTCAAGGAGCAAGGGATGGTTAGTGCAAAAGTGAAGAAAATAATTTATTTTCAACATACAAAATGGAATGAATGAATCAGTCAGAATTCAAATTGAATTTCCCCAAATACAAAATAAAAGAAACTCCAGCAAGATGATGAAGATGAAGAATTTGGACCCTCTCCCTCCTGCCTCGCATCAGGCAGAGCCCTGGTTGGAATCAATGCTGTCCCCGGACAGAAGATCCAGCAAATAAAAAAAAACAATCTGCCATAGCAGAAAATAAAATTAATAATCACTCATCAAATACTGTACAGTATAGTATCTTTCTTTTCTCTTTCACTCAGGTGTAACTTCCCATACTGAATAACGATTATGAACTGTCTCCTGACACTTATATCCTCAGACATCATAAATGTCTTTTAAAAAGGATTAAAAATCATGTTACAACAATTTCTCATCAATCATGTCGTTTTCTTGTTCACATTCATATATTGCATGAGTATGCATTTTTAACCAACATACATGAATTTAAACATCCAATTTATGAAATGAAATATTAGTATAGGTAACAAATCATGAGCATCAACTCATCAACTCACACACAAAACTCACTCAACTCTACGACATTGAACATGGCGTCCAAAATGACACGGCAAAAATCAACATAGCTCATATATAAAAAAGGAATGCATCTTAAACTCAAAACTTAGTACATTCACTCAATTCAACAGCTTTGTTCATTCACAGTTCACTCCGATTGGTTGTTGATGCTAAATTAATATGGTTTCATAATGTTTGATCACTTTACAACAGAAAATGGACAGAAAATGTCCGTTTAATGTCTGACATTCAACTAGCATGCTAACTAATACACTCACTGGAGTCTTCAATTGACAATTACACATCAGAAAGCAAATCCTGCAGTCACCACGGTCTGGAACTCTCAGGCACCACCTTCTCCATCATAAAATACTCGAAAACACAAGAATAATGATTTTTTTTCTGACACTCCTTATCATCAGTTTCACTTTGTTGTCTTTCATTAGCTTCAGAATCAGTGGGAGTGTGCTAATCCGAGCATGCAACGCTAGGGTCTGTTGAAATTACTGTGGCTGTGTCTCAATTCAGGGGCTGCATCCTCATAGAGCAAGATAGCTGTCAAAAAGATGTATGCATAATTAATGATCCGTATTTGTAATTTTAACAATTTCTCTGTCAAAAAAGTTGTTTCACACAAAATCCTTCCGTCATGTTCACGAGTCTGTGAACTTGGGTTCGAGTTAGGATTGTTTTTATACGGGTGTGAGTTTAAAATCTGAGTTTAAAACAGAAGAAGCAAGACAGAGGAGAACCCCACTGCTGACTGCTGAGTAGTCATCAAGGCCTATGTCACAAAGGTACACCATTCCTTCTGTGAAACACGGGGGTGGATCACTGATGATTTCGGGGTGTGTGGGCTACAAAGGCTCAGGACAGTTGGTCAAAACTGATAGCGAGATGAATGCAGCATGTTATCAGGAAATACTGGAGGAAAATTTACATCCATCAGCCCAGAAGCTGTGCATGGGACATACCTAGACGCTCCAACAAAACAATGATCCAGAGCACAAGGCCAAGTCAACCTGCCATTGGCTACATTAGATGACAGTGAAGGTTCTGGAGTGGCCATCTCATTCTTCTGACCTCATTATCATTGGGCCACTCTGGGAAGATATCAAACCTGCAGATCATACAAGACAATCCAAGAATTTACAGGAACTGGAGGCTTTTTGCCTTGAAGAATGGACAGTTTTACCATCTGAGAAAATGACCCTCATCCACAACTACAACAAAAGATTTTAAGCTACCATTGCTGTAAAAGGGGGATACACAAAGTATTAAAAACTGGGTAAACTTTTGATCAGGGTCATTTTGGTACTTTCTGTTGTCGTTTTGATTTTAAAAGAGTAAACTCTACTTTTAGGGAATGTTTTCACCCAACTACTACCTTGGGTGAAAAATGTTTTTGTGTTATTGTTCATATTCTCCAAGAAAAGGCCAAGAAATCATAAATTC
The DNA here is from genome assembly GCA_008086565.1 of Thalassoma bifasciatum. Taxonomy (NCBI): domain Eukaryota; kingdom Metazoa; phylum Chordata; class Actinopteri; order Labriformes; family Labridae; genus Thalassoma; species Thalassoma bifasciatum. The sequence continues at coordinate 61,119 of RPOG01001260.1, forward strand.
TTCAAGGGTATGTAAACTTTTGAGCACAACTGTGTGAGAAACAGCAGATATTCTGTGTGCAACATCTTGTGAACTGCGAAAAGCTATCAGAAGGAGGAGTCCAGAGGGGACAACGAAGGGAGATTGTTGGACCTAGAAACCTTTTACAAGATCATGAAAACCTTTGGATTCCTTTGTAAGATCCTAACAAAATTCTACAAGATCAGCAATTATGAAAAACAAATATTTTGATAAAAAAATTCAACTGCGTGGAAATAATGTGAAAGCAAAAATAAAAGCTCTCAAAAGTAAAACAAAACAGACCGCATTTCTGATGGGTGACTACTGACAACATTTATCATCCCTTTTTTCCTTTCTACAATTCGTCAATGCTTTGAGAATAATAAATATTTTTTTTGACATCTTACAAAAGTTTTTCTACATTTAGAGTCCCTTTGAGATCTATCTCAGGTCTCTGATTTTTACCACAGTTCCTTGAAGTCTTGCAAAGTTTTTTAATAATTCAACAAACATTTCTTTTGAATCTTGCAAAGCTTACTCCAAATGTTTTGTGAAGCCAACTTGCTTGGGCTTGATTTGATCTTTCGCTTGTTTTTTGACAATTTACCAAAGACCCTCAAGTTTTTTTTTTTTTGTCTCAATGATATACAACTATCTATCAAGACCTCTGAAATTATTTTTGGGCTCTAGCAAAGGATTTTTTAACCCACAAGTGTTTCCCAAACTCCCTCTTAGATGATTTTAAATGGTTCAAACTTGTATTAATGTGATCTTTTTTTCTTCCTGAAAATGATACAGAAATACCTTGGGCTATACACACAACATTTGAATCAAAAGATGTGTCAGCTGACATTTAAAGTTGTTCATTTTTCCCTTTTGGTGTTTTATTTACTCTTTCTGATCAGCACCTCATTGCAAGCACACAGGTCAGTTTGGAGATCAGTGGCTCTGCTTTTATGTCTCTATTTTGGTTTCTAATCACTGAACCTATAATCACTCACCGTGAGCAAAATTTTACTGATAAGGAAAACTTCCTTTCACACATTGATGTCAGTACAGTTTGAGCTCCTTTTTGAGTTTGTTTTTTGTTCTTAAAAAAAGTCATTGCAGCTTTTTGATACACACTGATGAATTTCAGAAAAAGGTACTTTAGCATTGCGGCCTGACACTACGGGGACTTGCGGGGTAACAATGAAGAGACAGCATTGGTTCACACTTCAGAACTAGGTTTCATTACCCTTTGTAACTGGCCTATCAGGCTCAACTAAGGTAACTCCTTTCCCCCTACAACCCCACATCAATCCCCTTCATAGTCCTGCAGCTTTCTTACGGTACCTCACCCAGGCAGTCCAGCTGTTCAGGCAGGAGGACGTGAAGGTGAAAATTTCTGATCAGAGATAAAAAAAAAAAAGCCTCCTTCAGAAGTGCTCTGTCGGGGCGCAGATGGCCTAGTGGATATGGCCGCGCACCATGAGGCTTGCCCTCGAGCGGGTGGCCCGGGTTCGATTCCCGCCTGTGGCCTGTTTCCGGCATGTCACTCCCCACTCTCTCACCCCATTTCCTGCTCTATCCACTGTCCTCCCCTATCTGATTAAAGGCAGAAAAGCCCAAAAAATATCTTTAAAAAAAAAAAAAAGAAGTGCTCTGTCTTAAAGATCTGGCACATCTGTAGCTGTGAGCACACTCCCCTGGTGCCACACTGTGACAACATTTAACGCCACCTGGAGTTCATGCAAGTTTTGGTGCAAATAAATGAGCATAAATACACAAACCTGCTGGAGAAATATCAACATGATTTGTTCAGACAAACATTTTAATTAGCAGTATTAATTTAGCAGGATGAGCTGTCTCATCCCTGCACCTTTTGGTGACAGAGCTACCCAGCACTTATTAACCAATCAGTTTAGAAGGACACACTGATTCCTCTTGCTCTCTTTCTCTTTGTCTCTAAGGTTCCGCCCCTTCGTGATAGCCTCGCTCCCTGGCTCCAATGCAGCACAGGTGCAGGTAAGGTGGCCATAGCCACTGCAGTTTGTGTGCTGATTTGCTGATGTGGCATGAGATTTATTGCTTGTTTGGCACATTAACAGTTCTGCGTGGTCCCGTGCAGCAGCTCACGGGGAAGCCCTGTTTTTGACACGGCTGTTGTTAGCCAATCTCAGTGTGAGATTCCGCCCACCTCCTGGTAGCCTCTGACCTGACATGCCAGGCAGACAGTTCCATATACAGTGTATCACAAAAGGGAGTACACCCCTCACATTTCTGCAGATATTTAAGTATATCTTTTCATAGGACAACACTGACAAAATGACACTTTGACACAATGAAAAGTAGTCTGTGTGCAGCTTATAATACAGTGCAAATTTATTTTTCCCTCAACATAACTCAAAATATAGCCAAACCCCTGAAAGTTTCTGATGCGTCAATATTTGGTTGGCCACCATTATTGTCCAGAACTGCCTTTACTCTCCTGGACATGGAGTTTACCAGAGCTTCACAAGTTGCCACTGGAATGCTCTTCCACTCCTCCATGACGACATCACGGAGCTGGCAGATATTCGAGACTTTGCGCACCTCCACCTTCCGCTTGATCATGCCCCAAAGATGTTCTATTGGGTTTAGGTCTGGAGACATGCTTGGCCAGTTCATCACCTTTACCCTCAGCTGCTTTAGTAAAGCAGTGGTCATCTTTGAGGTGTGTTTGGGGTCATTATCATGCTGGAACACTGCCCTGCCACCCAGTTTCTGGAGGGGGGTTATCATGCTCTGCTGTAGTATTTCACAGTACATGTTGGAGTTCATGTTTCCCTATGTAACTCATGCGGCCCCAGACCATGACATTCCCACCACCATGCTTGACTGTAGAACATGACACACTTATCTTTGTACTCCTCACCTAGTCGCCGCCACACATGCTTGAGACCATCTGAACCAAACAAATTAATCTTGGTCTCATCAGACCATAGGACATGGTTCCAGTAATCCATGTGCTTTGTTGACATGTCTTCAGCAAACTGTTTAGCTGGGCAGATAACTGTAATAATCGTTCACTTGCGGATAAAAGCACCAAAATTGGCACACATACTCCTTAGATGTTGCTCTTTTGAGAAAACCATCTGGCCAAATGAAAATTCAAGATGGTGGCAATTTTTCAAGATGGCCACCATTGAAAATACAGTAATATTGCATTCTGCAATAAAATCCATAAACTTGTCCTATTTGAATGATCTTGGTGTCAAATTATACATTTATCACTATGTAGAATCCACATTTGGACCCATGGACTTACTCAGTGGCTGCCTTGTACCATATTTTAGTCCCAGAATCCTAATATTCTGCTAAATATGAGGTTTACATTATGTCCGACTCGAGTACAATGGTTGGTAGTCTATCTTAGTGTTGTAAGAGGTTTAGTGTGTGTGTGGGGTGGGGGGTGCAGTGAGGGGGTGTGTCCTCACTGCACACACCTATATCAGTCCCGGAAACCTAATATTCAGCTAAATTTGATGTTCATGTCACGTCTAACTCGCCTAAAATGCATGGTATCACATGGGATCACTCTTTCTCTGGTCTCTACCCTTCGAGCTGTTCGGCGTGGGTGACCCTGCCAGGAGTACGATACTCCAGCCGGCAAAGCTCTAGGGGTCATGGAGACACACAAACTGCCCACCATGATAAGGTGATGATCCCTCCGAGGCAGGGTTGGTTTTTTTGTCTTTTTCTTTCTTTTTCTTTTCTTTTCTTTTCTTTTTTTTTTTTTTTTTACATGTGGGCTGTTTGGATGAGTAGGCCTATACTACAGCGCTTTTAAACCTCACACATGCAGCTGCACAGTGCCGTGCGGGTCAGACCAAAGCAGTAGCATTTGCATCGACCTCAGCATTCCAGTTTGCATCCACTCTTGGTCAGCTGCTGGCAACTCTCTGCAATTGGCGGGAGCTCTGTCCAAACAATGTGCCACAGATCTCCTTTCTTGGTTCAGCCCCAATTAGCAGGAGTCTGCGTTTCTGGTTGATATACTGTTGACTGACTCCAGATGCAGCCTGCTTGGTATGATGCACACATGACATGTTGCTTCAGTGCTGATCGGGTTGGAGGAATGGCTTTGTATGGCCTCTGCTTCCAAGCAAACATGTCCAACCTCGCATCATTGACACCTTCAGCTGTGCTGGATCTGTCGTACATCATGACCACAAACTTCTCCAGGGTTTTCAGGTCTTCATCGTCCAGTACAGGTGGGTAATGGCTGAGTTTGCTGAAGACACTGGAAGCCTCATCACAAACATTCCAGGTTTGNCAAGCAGACTTTTTCCCTTTGCCACGGAATGCTGAAACAATATCACAGCCTGTGAATGCATGGAAGAAGAGCATCCCTTTGCTCTTTTCTGCAAGAGTACAACAGAGGTCATGAACAGGAATCCACTTCAGGTTCTGTCTTTGGCCAAAGGCAGCCCACAACTGCTGCAGACCGAGCTCCTGAAGTGCCTCCAGAACACTGACTGCAATGACTACAATATCTGTGTCGTTGGCTTTGACCATGATGACCTTGCTGCCTGCTTCTGTGGCATGCCTGGCATGCACAAAGATCCGGGTGTCAGCTTCTTCATGACTGCATGGTGCCACCCCAGCCAGATTGATAGTGCTGTTGCTGATAGCGTCTTTTTCCTTGGTCACAATCACCACATTTGGAGAGGCCACACATGATATCTGATCAGCCAGAAAGTTTGTGTGCAGACAAGTCAAGCATGTTTTTTTGTGTGGATTTTTTTTTTAACTCAGACACAATTTGGCAGGCACACACACACACACACACACACACACACACACACTCACACTAAACCTCTAACAACACTAATATAGACTACCAGTCATTTTACCCCAGTCAGACATAATGTAAACCTCATATTTAGCAGAATATTAGGATTCCAGGACTAAAATATGGTACAAGGAAGCCAGTTAGTATGTCCATGGGTCCAAATGTGGATTCTACATAGTGATAAATGTATAATTTTACACCAAGATCATTCAAATAGGACAAGTTTTTGGGATTCTATGGCGAAATGCAATATTATTGTATATTCAGTGGTGGCCATCTTGAAAAATTGCCACCATCTTGAATTTTCATTTGGCCAGATGGTTTTCTCAAAAGAGCAACATCTAAGGAGTATGTGTGCCAATTTTGGTGCTTTTATCCACAAGTGAACAATTCTCCTGTAATATGCAATTATCCGCCCAGCTAGTTTGCGGGCTTTCTTGTGTACTGACTTCAGCAGAGGCTTCCCTCTGGGGTGACAGCCATGCATACCAATTTGATGTACAGTGCGGCGTATGGTCTGAGCACTAACAGGCTGACCCCCCACCTCTTCAATCTCTGCAGCAATGCTGACAGCACACATGCGCCCAACTTTCAAAGAAAGCATTTGGATGTTGCGCTGAGCACGTGCACTCAGCTTCTTTGGACGACCATTACAAGGCCTGTTCTGAGTGGACCCTGCTTTTTTAAAACGCTGGATGATCTAAGCCACTGTGGTGCAGCTCAGTTTCACGGTGTTGGCAATCTTCTTGTTGCCTTGGCCATCTTCATGTAGCACAACAACACGTCTTTTTTGAGATCCTCAGAGAGTTTTTTGCCATGAGATGCCATGTTGGAACTATCAGTGACCAGTATGAGAGTGTGTGAGAGCCGTACTACAAATTTGAACACACCTGCTCCCTATGCATACCTGAGACCTAGCAACACTAACGGGTCACATGACATTTTGGAGGGAAAATGACAAGCAGTGCTCAATTTGGAAATTTAGGGGTGCAGTCTCTTAGGGGTGTACTCTTTTGTTGCCAGGGGTTTAGCTATTAATGGCTATATTTTGAGTTATTTTGAGGGGAAATAAATTTACATTGTTATCTAAGCTGCACAGAGACTACTTTTCATTGTGTCAAAGTGTCATTTTGACAGTGTTGTCCCGTGAAAAGATATACTTAAATATCTGCAGAAATGTGAGGGGTGTACTCACTTTTGTGTTACACTGTATCTGTTACAGAGATATTTCACTAGTCCATCTGGGAAATAGCCGTTTCGAACTGTTTAACAAAGGTGGGACCAAAAAAAACCACCCCAGCAACCGTTCTGACAGACACACTCATCACAGACCAATCCACATTCGGCCACGGTATGACATAGCAGATGTCTATCCTGACAAGCCAGCTCAAACTGATTTGTTGATAACAAAGATGAACCAGAACACTTCCCATTTTGAAAAGTCAAACCCCTGAGCAGAGTCCACATTCTACAACCTCGTCTCCAAGTGGTTTGATCCTGTGTAATAATTCATCATTTAAGTTTCAATCATTGTTCATCATTATAACTGTGATTTACTGAAAAGTGCAACTCAATAGCAAGCAAATCCTTGAACCCAACACCTGTGAACAAGGAGACCAGTTTCTAGATGTAAGGGTCAAATATTGTCCCCCTCTGTCCGGTAAAGGATTTCGGCTGGTATCGTTAGGGTCTCCTTGGTCCTCTTCTTTTTCATTTCATGATGCTACAAGTGTTTTTAATAGGGTCTGTAAGAAGGTTGGTTTATCACCTGGACTCTTCTACTATGGAGCCCTGCTGTTGTACTCCTGCAGATGTGGTTTGTCATGGTCTCTTGAAAACTTGAAAGGTCTCCCTGAAGAAGTCATCATCTTGTTGGCAGCATGTGCTGCTCCTATACCTGTAGATAGAGTTCAGCATTAATGGAGCCTTCACAGATGTATAAACTCTCCATGGCATGGACTCCTATGATCCACAGACCATCAGGGATGCTGGCTTCGAATTTTACAAACTGACAAATTCATACCTTCAGGAGCTGGGCTAGTGTATAAAGCTGTAACTAAATACTAAAAATGCTATAATTGTATTCTAGGTAAAATAGCCATTTAGAGCACATTCAATGATTTATTTTAGGTACAAACCAGTTATTTTATTTTAAGAAGACAGACCTTTAAAAATTAAACCAATTTAAATTTGACGTAATGATATATTTGTGAAAAAAGAACAATAGCGGACAAAAGTTCAAACAATTTATTAACTGTTTGGAAGAGGGCATACAACTTTACTGTTTCCACTCATCTTTTCAACAGTTTAAAAAAAATGACCATGATCACGTGTTGTACAGATGAGACACAAGACTATTCTACATCAACTTGAGAATCTGGACCCTAGGAGAAATCAGCATACTGTGCAGAAAAGAAAGGGAATGGAAAGTTCAGTCAGCAGTTTCATTCAGCTTGAGCAATGATGAGCAGGCAGATCCATCATCTTCCTGGTCTGCAGGAATTTCTGCAAGAGAACAAACAAGGTAGCTTCATTATTCGAGGATTTCTTCCATCTCTTAACAGAAGCACAGATAAAATGATTTTTATCAGGAGTGAAGATGATTTCACTGCTCTGAATGCCTGTGTTGTTGTCTGTTAGATATAGATTGTTCAGGTGTGGATGCAATGGCATTGTGAGTATTTTTCTTGTTACCCTCAAGAGACAGATTTCAGGTGTCTCCAGAGGCACTTCTGTGCCCCCCTTACAGAGACGACCTCTTCTTCCTTTGTTTTAATGGTTGGGGCCTGTGCTGGTTTATCAAAACTTTGATTCCTCTTATTAGTTATTATATACACACACTGATTAGAAGCAAATAGACCACAGGTGAGGATGGTTACCTTTTGTAGCTTTTCAAACCCATTTCTGTCAACTTGTGTTCATGTTATCAGGGCAAAATAACCAAGATATTTAAACTTTTAAACACGGTCATTTTGAAAGTTTCTGTTGTCATTATGATTTAAAAAGAGTTAACAGTTGCTTGTTGAGAAATGTCTTCACCCAACCACTAACCAAGAGTGAAAGAAAAGTTTTTGTGTTATCATTCGTAATACCTGAAAATGGCCAAGGAATCGTAAATTCTGCCAGGGTATGTGAACTTGAGAGCACAACCATATGTGGAGCTGTGTGAGGTGGATTATCTGGGAGGGATATTTCACAGTTAATCATGACAGATCGGAGTCCTTGTGTCTGTGCTACGTACCCGCAGGCTCTCGTAGTGTTTGAGGGTTTTGCAGTGGCTGATCTCTGCCTGCTTGTTTCCACTGAAGAACCTGTTGCACACTTTACAGAAGAACCCTGTCTTTTGGACCAAGAACTCCATACCTGTGGACACAGACTTAACCTCAGCTGCTGGGCAGTATAAGATCATCAAGCCTTTTGGAGCTGGGAAAGGTTGGCTTACCAACTGGGTTGCTGGGGTCAAAAGGAGGGAAGGAATTGTCTGCTTTGTTGGGCGTTTCTGTCTTCAGTTTCTTCCACGCACTCTCCTCTTTGGTGTCTGCTCTGTCTTCAGATCTCTGGTGTTTTCCTGTTAAAGACACACATGGCTTCATTACAGGATGTGTAGAGCCAGGAGCTGGTGCTCACAGCAGGACCACAGAATTTCCCTTCCCTCTTTCTGACCACAGGAAAAAATCATAGTCAGTGTAACAGACGGTTGACATGACATTTGCAGCCCTCTCTATTGACATCTTAACAGATGGGACAGTGTGTTCAAGAGTGCATTCAAGATGACCCAAGTTAAATGTTTGTTTACTCAGGAGTCTGGCTTTAAATAGTTCTGTCATTTGAAAAACGTTCCTATGTAATAATTAACAGCCTAGATGGTATATGAGGCTGCTGGACTGATTGGACAGAGGAGGACTGGAGAGAGAAAACACATTTTACTTTCAAAATTAGGCAAAGAAATAGTTTTGATGCAAAAGGAATCCATTAAAAAGCATTTTCTTATTCATGAAGTTCTTCATCTCAAAGGAACTTTAATGGGCCTATTAAAGAATATTAGTACATAGTAGTATTAGTACATACTTTATGCTCTACTCTTAAACCGTGTTAAGCTGATATGATGTAGCTGGACCTAAACAATGCTGAGTGATCTTCTAATGCTAACAATGAGCAGATCTCCTGATTTATTTATGAGAGAACAAATTCATTCCTTCAAACAAACTTTACTGTAAGATGAGACTTAAACTTATTTTCAGTTTCACCAAATCATTAATTTAAATTTTATCAGAGTTCTTTAATGAAGTTCATGTTTCATGTCTTGCTCTGCCACTTTAAGGTTGCACGGGGTGATGTGCGTTTTTTCTACGTTGATGAACGGTTTATTGAAGGTATCTTGACGCGCAACACGGGAGTTGTCTTGCACCTTTTCTTACCCACAGCCCTCAAGAATGATTACGTTAAGTTTACAGTTTAAGGTATTGAGACTATACAGTTTAGCAGAGATCGTTGATAAGTTGCGTTGTGAATTATTATCTGCATCATACTTCAGCTAACTCCAGCGGTCTCGTTTGAGTTTTTTTTCAGCCACTTTTCTCCTTCAACTGTTCTGTTGTTTCTCTTTTGCGAACATTTTGGAGGACCTTGCCCGGATTTTGTTTGGAAATCAGAAGTTTAAAAAAAGATTGGAACGAGAAACCGCCTGCTCTACAATAGTGTTCAGCAGTAAAATCTGACGATTTTAGCGCACTGACGGGAAAGAGAGAGAGAGAGCGCAGCAGTCTGCTGTTAATTGACGCACAGGTTGATCTCATCCAACGCGCGCGGAGAAACAGGCATGAAACGTTGGCTGAGGCAGTAAATGACACGATCTCACACTGATGTCTGAAAAAATGACATTTTACCATCATATGGGCATGATGTGATTGTGTGTTACTGTGTGTGTGTGTCCCGTCCACCCTTCATCAAAAAAAAAAAAAAAAAAATTTCTTTTTCCTCATCGGATCTCCACGATTCACGTATGTCACCTATTTTGGTTTCAAAATGACTAATTTTGCCGAAAGGTGAGTGATTTTCATGCCTGTGGTCTGTAAACCTCATCACTTGGCTCCCTATGTCTCCCTTAAGGCTAGAAGGAAACAGAACATGTCACCTGTAGCAGAAGATCTGGCTTTTTCCTCCTCTTCCTCTTGTGTTTTCCCACTATCCTCTGTTTTATTCCATTCCATTGGCTCCTTCCTCTTCTGCTCTTTAATCTCGCTGAAGGAATCTTCCACCTCCTTCTCTTCTTTAACCCCACTGAAGGTATCTTCGTCCTCCTCCTTTTCCTCTTGAACCCCACTGAGGGTATCGTCCCTCTCCTCCTTCTGTTCTTTAACCTCACTGAAGGCATCCTCCCCCTTCTCTTCTTTAACTTCATTGAGAGCACTATCCTCCTCCCTCTCCTCTTCACCCTCTGCTCTCCCCAACTCTGTGCTGTTTGAGGAGCCAGCTGACATGGTGAGGGGGCTGACCATGAGGGTGGTCTGCTTGGTTTCTGATAATAACAGAGAAACGATGTTATGACATGAAATGATTTTGAAGTTTATATTAGGGAAAAACATACTGAAAAGTGAATTGTCCTTTGTTTCGTTATTTTAAAAGGTTTGAGCCTCTTAGAGCTCATACCAGTCTTAGGTGCTGCAGGTTGACGTGTTGGCACTGTTTGGCTGTGGGGGAAGTCAGACAGCTGATCAGGAGTTGAGGACACCTGATCGTTCACAGCTTCAGCCCCTGGTTCAGGCTCAGGCTCAAGGGGGGCTGCTGTGACAATGTATGTTTTTCCTGCTTCTGCATTCGCCTCAGTCGGTGCTTCCTAGAACAGGACCACATTTAGATGAGTGAGATGCCACAACCAGGCAGAATAAAGCTCCAAGAGTAAATTCATATTAGAGTTGTGAACTTTTTGCAGCCTCTGAACTTGTGCCAAAATATCATTCTCTGTAATAAAGCTAAATATTTTCAACTAGTAAAGCATTAAGGCTATATATCCAAAGTGAATATGCCAAAAATGCTATGTATCTGAAACAAATATGGTTACATATCTGGAAGGTGTATGTACATAAGGCTGCATATCTGTAATAAATATGGTAACTAGGCCATATATCCAATGAAAATGGTAATGAGGATTCTTTATTCCATCCCACTATACAAATTAATATGGTAATGAGGCTACCTATCAAGAATAAATATGATAAGATAAGGCAATGTATCTGGAATAATAATGGTGATTGGGCTGAAAATCTGGAACGAGTTCAGTAAAAAGCCTACACAGGCAACATTCATATGGTAAGAAAGCTACATATCTGATATGAATATGATGAAAAGGCAATATACCTTGCATAATAATGGAAAAAGGCCTAAACACCCTGAATAAATTTGTTTATAAGGCTGCATAATATGGTAACATGGCCAATGTCTGGTATGAATATTGTAACAAGGCAGTATATCTTAAATAAATATGGTATTCAGGCTGCATATTCAAAATAATTAGGTAATTGGGCTACATATCTGGATTGAATTTGGTAACAAGGCCAATACCTGGATTTAATTCAGTTATTAGGCTACATATGATTAAAAAAATGGTAGTTAGACTGCATATAAGAGATGAATTTGGTCATTTGACCATAAATCAGGAATGGATATGATTATAATGCTTTGTATATGAAATGCTTATCATAATAATGAATTGAACTCTCATATTGAAATTTCCCTACTGGAATCGCTAAAATATTTTTTATGTCTGACAGCACACCTGACATTGATTTGGTAAATAGGCTTGTAATGGCCACAGCCGTATCGGTTGTTGGTATTGTGTGTGTGTGTGTGTGTGTGTGTGTGTGTATGTCTTGGTGCGCTTGACTGAGTGTGCTCGTGTGTGAGTGCGCATGTGTAGTTCCTCCCCTAGGCTGCTGGTGGAGACAGGGGATTGGAGCACCAGGTGGCCAATCATGGCAACCAACTGGAGGCCTCTGAAGCTTTAAAGTTCTGCCAGAAGATTACCTCGAGGGCAAATGGATTTGGTGTGAAATGTTGCACGACTGTCTGTGCTTGGCCTGTCTGTGCTTGGTTTTGCTCTGTATTTATGATAAGCCAGGGAGGTTTACGTCTGTTTTGAGTTAGGTAAACTTTAGGGCTAATTTTGAGTTATTTGATTTAAGAAGTAAGTTACATTTTGTGTTTTGTGAAAAGCTTCTGTTGATTGTATCCCTGTTGGGACAATACCTTGTTTTTTTTTTATATTTCTATTACTTCAATTAAAACACTTCTGTTACACCTTTTTCATCCGGTTTATGTTATTTCCTTTATCCCCTTTAAAAGCCGAGTTGGTCGTAACAAGGCTATGTTTCTACATGTCATAACTGAAGATTCTACAGTTGCAATTTAACTCAAGGTAATTCTACTTACAATATCAACAATTCATTTTTGTTTAGATTAAAAGATAACTATAGATACCTCTGATATTATTTTTACATATTCAAATGTAATTACTGAAATCCAAACTTGTATTGCAGATAACTTGAATTCAAGTCCAGATAACTGAAAGCAATTTGGATAGTTCACGTTTGAGTCCAGCCTTTGATCTGTGTCCTGCATGTCATTCCCTACTCTCACCGATTCCCCCTCCACCCTCTGTCCTATCCTCTCCCATTTGAGGCTTGTAAAAGCCTGAAAAAGTAACTTAAACAAATAAAAACACTACACTGTACCTCGAAAAGGTCTTTTTGGACTGCTGTGGCAGAGTCCTTACCCTCCTCTGCAATTTCCATGAGAACAGCAGCAGGAGGAGAGTCTGGGAGGTCTGTCACATCTCCAACTTCATCGACCGTCACAAAGTCGCTCATGTTGAAGGGAAACTCATCCAACTCCTCCTCCACCTAATGCACAACAGGAATAAAATGACTTGAATGGACATTATAGGGGTTAGAAGAACATGTCCAGTTTCACTCTTTGACTCGTCTTACCTTCTGATTGGCAGTTTCAGATTTTTTATTCTGTCCATCCCTTTCAGTGCTCCGCTTGTTTCCCTCTGACTTGCTGAATGACCTCCATCCTTCACCATGCATCCTCTTCCTCTCCCTTTTCTCTCTTTCTCTCCTCTCCTCCTCTCTCCTCTCCCTCTCTCTCCAGCCTCTTTCATCTCGATCCCTCTCTTTCCTAACCCTCTCCTTGCTATCCCAGGCCCTCCTCTCCCTTTCCTTCTTCTCCTTCTCTTTCCTCTCCCTTTCCTTTCTTACTTCCTTCTCTTTCAGCTCCCTCTTCTGCTTCTTTGTCTCCTCCTCTGCCTGGTTTTTGGTTAGCTGCTGGGGCTGTGATCCAGATTGCTCAACCTGTTTTTTCTCTGGTTGGGTCTCTTCTTGTTTCCTATTGGCAGGAGCTTCAGCCTGGTTGTTGGAGTTGCTGCCTGTGCTTGTTTGGCTTTTCTCTTGCCATGCATCCACCATCTCCAGACTGGCCTGGTCAAACAGAATAAAGGCTGTTAAATCAGGTGTGGTTCTAAGTGGTATCTCATCAGCGACAGTGGAGGCATATCAACAACAACAGGATTAATTTTTACATTGGCCTTGATAAAAGCAAAACAATTATCCACACAACCAACCAGACAACACATACCACTGTCATATAAATTCATTTGACTCTGTTCACTTCAATATTTAGTTGTTATGCTTTCTTATCCATTATGTTCACAATCCTTATTTTTCAGATGTGGATTTTTTCTTTATTTATCCAATTTAAGGGTGATCGAGGGCAAATAAAAGTATGAATACATGGTAAACATTTAGGTTTTAACAGCAGTATGGCTGCATGACCTTAATCTTGATAAAAGCTGTTTTTGTCTGAGCAGGTCACTGCAGAGAAATCACACAGGATTTACAGGAATCACATTTACAGAGCTTTGAGTAAAATTACGAGTTTTCAATCCCCCATATTTACTGTGAGTACCCAATCCAAACAGCTGTCTTGACACTGAAAGAAAAGGCTGTCTGGCTTTAAGGTGAAAGGGGTGAAAAATAGAAAAAGTTAATACTTCAATGATATTTTGAAGCATTCGTAGCTTCAGTAAATGAAGCTCACCACACTGCCTGCTGATGTTCCTCTATGAAGTTTTTCAGGCCTGCTTCAGGCGCTGAGCTGACTGTTATCTGTTGTAAGTATCAACCATAGAATGCCCTCATATAACCTGAATCTTACCATAAGTTACAAAACAAATACATTTAAATGGAGCCATGGAGGAGACCACAGTCTGATGGTGTGAAAAAGACAGGGGCTGATTCTTTCTGAACCACATCAAATAAAACGCCTCTGCAATTTACAGGCCTTTATAAGCCTTGGGAAGTGACAATAGATTTAAGACGATGAACTTTTTCAGAACCTGCAGGGGGCTCTTTACCTGTGGGGATTCTGGCACATGTGTGTCACTGGAAGTTGCTCTACCATCAGAGGTCTTTGTCTCCTCATCAGCAGCAGGTTTGGCTCTCCTATCCATGGATGCATCATTATCCTCTTCCGCTATTTCCATCTTTCTCGTCTCACAGTCTGATCCAGGCTGGGTGTCTAGTGCAGCCAGAGATTCAGATACATTTGCAGTGAGTGCCTCTTCTTTGACTTCTTGCTCCTGATCTTTGCTCTGGTTTTCTTCCAATGCTTTGTCTCCCACGAGCTTCTCCTCTACATTCATCATCTCTTCCTTTCCATGGACATATTTTCCCATCACTTCCAATGGCGGTCCAGAATCCTCTCCAGCCGGCATTTCTTCTTCCCCCCCAGCTGCTGATGTTTTGCTGCTTTTGACATTTGCAGGTGTTACCTGAGAACAGAGTGCAGACAGTGTAAGCGTCAAGATTTTATTGCAGCCAAATATGTTGCAAAGTCTACCAGTGAATTAACAATCATAACCCATTTGTGTGCAAAGCTATTGACCTCTAGTGGATCCAGGTATGCAGTGATGACTTTGGACTGTGCGTTGGCTCTGGGGTCGGCCTTGCGCGAGAAGAACAAAGGATTGTTGTGGATGATGCATGGAAATGTCTGGAAACGTTTGTAGACAGACTGAGCCAGTGCTACCGTGGCCATCTCACAAATGACCTGAGAGGGCAGAGAAGCAGCACCACATTGAGAGCAAGCCTTCTTGTAAAGAGCCATGACCCATATGTGCCCCATGAAGCAGCAGGCACAGTTTAAAGTACAGGATAGGGTGTACCTGTGAGCAGCCCTCACCATGCTGTTGAGCACCAGAGTCTTTATTACAGTGCCGAAGCGTCGAACCAGTTTTTGGACATCAGAGGGGCCCGAGGGCGTGACTGGGACATTACTGATTACCAACAGCTTGGCCCAGCTAATGGGAGCAGGACTCTCCTGCGGGAGCCAAAGAAACATTTGGTTCTTTATCAAGTTCAGGACAGTTATTTCTTTACAAATGTCTTTTCAAACCTTACAGACAGATTTCAGGCTGGTTTTTGGTATTAAACCACCTTTCCCATTGTCATCTATGAAGTTGTCTACTGAACTCTTAGAGAAAAAACTGTGGAAATGGCTGAAATTTAAAGCAGCATATCTCCACTCAAATTCAGGTCCAACTAAGTGGTGTCAACTTACAAAAACTCTTCATTACTTCTAGACACAAGTTGAAAAACCTTTAAGCTTTAGGTAGGAACACTTACGAATGGAGCACCTGTTGCCATCAGGAGATTGTAAAGAGCCACCTGAGGAAGGAGTCATTTTTCCATTGATCATCAGTTATTCTCAAAACAGAATAAAAAAAAAAAACAAGCTCTGTGTCGACGTGATGTACTTCCCCAGTTACCAAAACAGCACACTGATCGCTGAAAAACATTCAATTTTAGAAGTAGAAGATATATAGGATTGTTATTTGCAGGTAAACTCAGCAGGTACACAAAACCTTACCGGTGTGCTCAGACCAATGTTCTGCTTGATGTGGGTCATCTTCACCTCAGTGTCCCTGATCTTTGCAGGCCTGAATGAATGTACTTTCACCATCTCCTGTGCTGTTTCCATATCTGAAACTGACAGCAGGACCTGCAAACACAGGTTTGTAAAGAATACACATGAGGCGCTTGCAGTTTTCTTGTTGCTGGCACATTGCAGTTGGTGAGGTGGTGAGGTGTGGTGAGGTGAGGAGAGGAATAAAGAGGAAAAGGAGAAGAGAGGAGAGGAGGAAAGAAGAGAGGAAAGGAAATGAGAGGTGAGGTGAGGAGAGGAGAGAAAAAGAGGAAGCGAGGAGAGGAGTACAGAGGAGTAAAGATGAGGAGAGGACAGGAGAGGAGAGGTGTGGAGAGTGTTCCCTGACACATCCTCAGATGAAACTGTACTGACCCGTCCAATCTGTGTTGCCATGATGATGTCAAAGGGCATCCCAAATGGCTGGACCATGGAGATGATGTCGCTCTCTGACCACCCGCTCTCAGGCAGTCCTGTAATCAGCACCAAGCCTTTCTGCAGGACACAAGAGACCAGGTTGCAAAGGAAACCATGAAGTCCTGGCCTTTCACTTCTGGAAAATTTGCTTAAGTTAAGATTATTCAACAAAGCAACATGTTCCCTCACTGTCCATCACTGACAGAGAGCTTTTGCAACACTCCGAAACAGTGGCTCACAACTGAATTTCTTACAACGTTTGTGTTTACCTTGTTGGAGGATTTCAGGTCAGCCTCAGCTCCTGCAGCAATGAGGGGGGGTCAGAGAGAAGCAAATCACAAGGAAGGAAATTAGGTTTTTAAATGACCAAATGATTAAGCATCAACTGCCTGACTAGATTCAACTGAAAGTGGACAATAACCAGGGGTGGAAGATCACAGAACCTGAAGAAATCAAGTTATTTAGGTTGATGTTTTCAGCCCACTATGAAGGTTATCAAATGTGCGTACGACCACAAAATGGGTGTGGGCTCATATCCACGCACAGATCAGTATTGATCAGTCTAAACGTAGGCGGAAGGTATGCTCAAATCCCACACCAGGTCTGAGTCTGTGGAAGCAAATTTCATGTCACAGGGGAGCATGAAAATCAGTCTGTGGTGGAGAACTATTGCATCATGAGTGCAGTGCATTTTTAGGGGACAGACAGAGGTTCACAGATTAATATTTAGATATTAAGATAGTTCAATTAGATATGACGACATAGATGTACCTCTCTTTGAGCTACCACCAATCGGGGTGGAGGGGTTTGAGTGTCCCAATGATTCCATGGGCTCAGTTGTCGGGGGCTTTATGCCCCTGGTAGGGTCTCCAATGACAAACAGGTCCGGGGGGAGGGATCAGACGAAGAGTAGCTCAAAAGACATCCTAAAGATGAAAAACATAAATGGTCTGACCCCTGTCAGTTCTGACAGAACCTGCAGTCAGACTGCACCCTGAGCTCACTACAAACAGACAGGTGAGAGGAGCTCACTGCGTCAGTTTCAGGGATAGATAATGGACAACAGACGGACCTGCACCGTCTACTGTCTGATGTTGATAAAACATTTTCATTATACAGGACTGCAAATTGGTAAACCTTAATACTTATTAACTTTATTTGTGATCAGAAATGATGATGAAATGTGTCACTTTTGCGCTATGACTTGAGGGTGGAGCAGAGTTTTATGATTATTTCGAGCCGTTCAGTTGTGATCACGTAAATAAATGTCTTTTTTTTCTAAATGGTCCACTTTTTCACTCATTATTCAGATTAATATAATACTGTTACGAGTGAAGCAGCAATCTGGCAGTAAATCCTGTGATCATTACGGCTCTCCCTAAACAAAAAAAGCACACTCGAAAAGTTTGATCCAGCGCCCTCTGAATGTTCTCTGCAAACTTTACTGCGGACTTTGAAATGTTTTAATCACAGAAAACGGCCTTTTAAAATTTTAAAGTGACTCATTAAAGGAAAAAAAAATTGTGAGATGCAGGGATCAGCTGTCAGAACGCGCTGCATTTTCACATGCGATGTATTTTACAGAGATTGGCAGCGGTAGGGTGAAATCTTAGACACTTTCTTGGTGTCGTATGTATTCTAGCTATCCTATCTAAATATTAATCTATGAATATCTGTTGGGTCTGTTTGAAAACTCACTGCACTCATATGACCTCCACTCAGACGGATCTTCCTCACTGTGCTCTCGTCTGACATGAAACCTGCGCGTACAAACTCCGACCTGGTGTGGGATTTGAGTTTATACCCTCCGCCTGCATTCAGATTCCTAGACGGGGATGCATGGTCAATCAATCAATCAATCAATCTTTATTTATATAGCACCAAATCATAACAAACGTTATCTCAAGACACTTTACAAAACATTAGCAGGTTGATACTTGTTAATGTTAGAGTATTTAGTTATTTTATTAACAGAGACCCAACATCAAGACAGGATAAGGAGTGTTATCTCATCTTGATCCACCATGAGTGTAGCACTTTGCAGCAGCTTTTAGCAAGTTACAGTGGCAAGGAAAAACTTCCCTTTAACGGGCAGAACCAGACTCATGTTAGACAGACATCTGCCTCGACTATGTTGGGGAGAGAGAGAGAGAGAGAGAGAGAAGAAAAATTGGAGAACTGTCCAAGCCACAGCAGCTGGAGTCAGGTCGTCCCACGTTAGCTGGTAGATCCACAGCAACAATCCAGATGAACCTACAAACAAGCTCAGAGACTCCCAGAGGATCATGGTTAATAACTATAATAGTGCATTAAGATAAAAGTTAGACTGACAGAGGAGAAAGGGAAACAGAAGCCTAGTGTGTCAGTTTCCACCCTGACAGTCTAGACCTATAGCAGCATAACTAACTAAGAGCTGGATACAGGCCTGATCCAGCTCTAACTATAAGCTTTATCTAAAAGGAACGTTTTAAGTCTACTACTAAAAATCGAGAGGGTGTCCGTCCCCCGGACCTCGACTGGTAACTTGTTCCAGAGAAGAGGAGCCTGATAACTGAAGGCTCGACCTACCATACCACTTTTAGAGACCACAGGCACAGTCAGCAGGCCTGCATGCTGAGAGCGCAGTGATCTAGACAAGTAATATGGAACTATAAGCTGTCTAAGATAGGATGGCCCAATGTTATTTAGAGCTTTATAGGTCAGGAGGAGAATTTCAAATTCTATTCTAGATTTTACAGGTTTTCAACACCGGCTTTGACCATGTTTCGGGGGAGGTAGGGGACACTGAGTCCGAGTGGGTTTTGTGGCCTCCATTGTGGAGGCAGCCAATCTGGGCTGTAGCTGTAAGGTGGTTTGTGCCTGTGGGGGAGGCAATACGGTGTGGGATGCTGTCAAGCTGAAGAAGGAGTCCAGCCGGCCTTTTTGGCTTGTGGGACTCTTGAGGCAGCAGACAGATGCAGACAGGCCAAGTGGAATGCAGCTTTGGTGGTCACCAAGGCAAAAACCTGGACATGGGAGGAGTCCGGTGAGGCCGTGGAGAACAACTTCTGGACTGCCTCAAAGAGATTCTGGACCACTATCCAGACTGGCAGACCGAGGTGGTGGTCCCTCTTTTTAAGAAGGGGGACCGGGGTGTGTGTTCCAACTACAGGGGAATCACACTCCTCAGCCTCCCTGGTAAGGGTATTCAGGGGTACTGGAGAGGAGGATCCACTGGATAGTCGAACCTCAGATTCAGGTGGAGCAATGCAGTTTTCGTCCTGGCTGTGGAACTGTGGACCACCCTATACCCTCAGCAGGGTCCTCAAGGGTGCATGAGGGTTTGCCCAACCAGTCCACGTGTTTTGTCGACTTGGAGAAGGCATTTGACTGTGTCTCCTGGGGCAACCGGTGGGAGTTTCTCCCAGAGTATGGGGTGTCAGACCCCAATACAGGTCATCTGTTCCCTGTACACCTGCTGCCAGAGCTTGGTACCCATGGCCCACCCACTCTTATGGACAGGGTTTCTCGGGGCAGCCAGGGCTTTGAGGGGGTTTGGTTTGGGGGCCTCAAGATTGGGTCACTGCTTATTGCAGATGATGTGGTCCTTTTGACTTCATCAGGCCGTGACCCTCACTGTATTGGTTGTAGCCAGGATAACCAGCCCCAAGTGAAGATATTTAAGTATCTTGGGGTTTTGTGAACGGGTGAAGGAAGGATGGAGTGAGAGATCGACAGGCAGATTGGTGCAGTGTCTGCAGTATCTCGGATCCAACATAGTACAGAGGGAGCTGAGCCAAAACTCTCTGTTTACCAGTGGATCTCCACTTCCACCCTCACCTATGGTCATGAGTAGGGTTGCACGATATGGCCTAAAATCAATACCTCAATATTTTTTGGCTATCTCTCGATACACGATACATATCTCGATATTTTGTTTTCTCCTGTAAATCACTTTATCAAATGTTTGATTCAACCCTTTAATTAATGAAATGACACCAGTATCATGATTCAAACAGACCTTTCAGTACGATTTATAAAATTTGCAGCCAAAAAGGGAAAAATCAAAATCAGGTCAAGTTTAACAAACCGTTTACTCCAAAACACACTTTATATATTTACATATTTTCAATTCCAGTAAAAGATTTCATTCAGATTTATTCATCTGGTTGAATGTTTCACATGACTGTCTCAATAGATTTCTAAAATTACAACAATGAAGATTGAAAAAATTTGAAAATAACATTAACTGAAACTGGGGATGACTTAATCTAAATTTTATTTCCATAAATCATCTACTTTTGTATTGCTGTTGGTGCTGACAGGACTCTGTTAGTGACTTCTGTCTCTGAGCCTGGGCTCTCACTGAATTTTTGTGGTAATGTTAGTTTTACAGCGTGCTCTTATTTTGAAGAACACGCAGGTTTATAACAAGACGCGTGAATGAATGCTCCATGAAACGTCTGTGGGAATCTTTAATGTGCAACACCACAGTTAGAGGACTCTCCCCCTTCCTCTTTTTACTGAACAGCTCAGAGTTTTATTTTTAGAGCGTTATTAGACCTTTGTGTACGTTTGTGGTGACTCTGCAAAACTTTTTCTAAAAACATCTCAGCTCGTATTTTTTTGTATTCAGCGGTAAATAACGCCAAACAAAGCTCAAACAGAATGAAACTGAATCTTAAGTACATGTCGCGTTTGTTTCTCTTCTTTGTCGTGAAGAGCTGGGAGATAATCAGGCGAGGATCACACAGGTGGCAAAGCAGCGTCTTTTCTCTGTCTCCCAATACAGAAAAACGCATAGGCATGAGAGTTTTCTGGATTGGCGGGGGAGTGAACTGTTTAGTGTGAGAAGCACCAGCAGAGAGTGAAAGAAATGCAACTGCGTAGAAAATTAGACACTGACGTCTCAAAACATTTACCTGGCAATTTATACTCGATGGTCGCGATATGGTCATTTTATACAGCCCACGTGCAACAACCCGCGATATATCAAGTATATTCGATATATCCCCCAGCCCTAGTCATGAGTTTTAGGTAGTGACCGAAAGAACAAGATCGCGGGTACAAGTGGCCAAAATGAGCTTCTTCTGCAATGGCTGGGCCCTCCCGTAGATATAGGGTGAGAAGCTTGGAGTAGAATTGCTGCCTCTCCGCGTTGGGATGAGCCAGATGAGGTGGCTTGGGCATCTGGTTAGGATGCCTCCCTGGTAAGGTGTTCAGGGCACATCCCATTGGTAGGATACCCCGGGGCAGACCCAGGGCATGCTGGAGAGACTACTGGCCTTTTTCCACTGACCTGTCTTAGCCCTGCTCTACTTGACTCGCCTCTACTCGGTTTGTGTTGCATTTCCACAGGCATGGTACTTCAAGTCAGACACCAGTTTTTTGTACCTGCTTTGCTCTGGTTTCAAGCGAGGCAAGCCGATACTAAAAGGTCACCTCAACGGACTGTTGGCCACTCATTGGTCAAAGAATGTCGTCACTGCAGCTGTTGTACTTCTCTCGTGTATCTCTTCTCACTGCCTGCAGCCTGTTTTTGCTTTCCTCTCTCGCTCGACCTTCGGTCTTCAGAGACAAGGAAATCCCAATTCACTGTCTGACCCTGTACAAATCACGTAAACAGGCAAACAAATAAGTCAGCAACCGGTCTTTAATGACCCTTAAACCCGACGGCACAAAACCACACTGAATGAGCACAAAATACCAGCCTAAAATGAACCTTACTGATTCCTAAAAAAAGTCCTTTCTAAACGAAAAAGAGGTTAACAGCAAAAATAGTTTGGTTTAAAGAGTCTTTTAAATTAAATCAAAGTTCGTCGACGCAGGAGCGATCTGCCTGCCACAAGAGTCTTTAGGCACCTATCAGTCCATTAATCCACAGGGAACCAAAAAGGAAAACCAGTTCAAAACAGAATGACTGATCGACAAAAAATCTGTGGTGTGCCAGGCCCAAAAATAAAAAGCAATCTTACTGGATCCAGGGAAAAGTTAATGTCGGGAAGCTTCTCCTTCGTTTTCCTCCTCGTGTCCAGCAACAGGTGACTGACAAACAGCTGGAGGAACATGGCTGATCAGCATCAAAACCCCAGCGTATCTCCTTCATTTAACAGAGTCTGTTATGACTTTTAAACACTTTTACAACACCGAGATAGCCCAAGACTTTTGTCCCATAGAACTATATAGTGGAAAAGGGCCATAATTCTCTCGGCTGGCCTTTTTTTTGGTCTCATGAGACATAAATAGTCAATACATTAGTTTTTAGGTCAAACAATTTGCGTTCCTATGTATTGAAACCAGAACCAGAAACCCCCTGCTCTGCACTCATGCTCAGTTGTTGAGTCTGATTTTTAGTGCACTGACGGGAAAAGAGAGAGAGCAGCGGAGCTGTCTCCAGTTAATACACGTGCAGAATAATGTCATCCAATACACTTGAATGTACGCTGAGGAACAGACATGAAAAGGTTGTTGAAGCAATCTGTAAGACAAGATCTCATACTGATGACTGACAAAGTAACAGTATGCCATCATATGGGCATGATTCGATTGTGTGTTTAACATTAAAGGCGCATTTTTAAGTGGATAGCTCAGTCAGTTGAGCCTGTCAGTTGCGCACCGAGCCAGCAGGCCAGTTATAACATTGAGCCCTGTCAAGAAATATTGACTCTTTTAGATCCTCTATGGATTTAATACACACGCCTGGCTCAACTTGCACTTTTCCCACAAGTTTACACTGGGGTAAAAGTGGCCAAAACTCCCTGGGCCCGCTCAAAGCAGCGGCTATGTGCTCAAATGTGCTGAAATTTGAGAAACATTCTGCCATGCAAAATTACGGCAGGGGCCATTAATATGCGTTAATATTTTTAACGTGATAATATGACTGTTACTAAGTAATTGCAATGAACGCTTTAAAGTCCCAACCCCTATTTTAACAGTAATCTTAACAGTAATCTTTTTACGTTTTGAGGCCTGAACAGAGATCATGACTTAATGATACCCAGGCTTCTAAAAGGAAGGTACCACAGATTAATGACTCAAGACGCCAGGACTCCCTTGAAAAAGAGGTTCTTAATCTCAATGGGACTTTCCTGGTTAAATAAAGGTTAAATAAAATAAAAAATGACTGAATTCATTTATGTACAAAAGATGTATAAATGAAATGTTTTAATCTCTGCCATAGTTTGGTTTATCACATCCATGCTGCTGATGGCTGCAGCAATTCCCTCACAGAAGAGGTTTTTCCAACTGTTCATGCCACTTTTCCGGCTGCAAAACAACACAGCTTTTTCCTCTCCCTACCTCTATCACTATAACATAGATCTCTAGCACAGGGAAATCTCCCATTTTCCGGTAAAGCGACCCTCCATTTTGCAAATTCCCTGGGTAAAATTGGTTAGGCGGGCTGGACCTCAAATACTTATGGGTGTGTTATATCTGTGCTACGATTGTTTTTAGCCACCAGATTTATCAATACCTGATCAGATGTACGCCGTGATTGGCCCTGGTATGCACGTTTCATATCACATGGGAACATAGCCGTAAGCTTGTTTAGACACCCAATCCCCACGCACTATTGATGAATGAGGGCCATTGACTTTCTGCCTTAAAGCTGCAGCAACAATGGAACCGTGATCAGACTGACTGACCTGCGATAAAGTGTAAAAAGTTCAGAGCTCCATCACCACAAACATGCTCACGTGACTCCATCATGTTTTGGCATATGGCCTTTGTCTAGGGTATGAAGAGAGTATACTTCACATGAGATGTAACAGGACCATCCACCACCTCTAACTTCTAACACCATCAATAAATGTGAAGCCAAGGTTAGATAAGCTCTTTCCTGCTTTAGAAGTGTTCCTTTTGTGCAACATATGTCCAACCTGGATATGTGTGCACCATGATAGTGTAGTCAAATGACATTTGTGTTTTGTTGTTATAAACCAACTTGGTGATTTGAAGACATCACAATCAGAAGTGATTTCTTTTATTGTACCTGTTGATAGTCATATAATGAATTATTTAAATAGGATCTGTGACTGAGCTGTAATAACTACTGAAACATCCATGAGATAAATTGTTTTCATACCTTCCCTGGTATCACCTTCGTCTGTTTCAGGAGCTGTTTTGCTGTGAAGACAGAAACATTCATGTCTGAGTAGGTTTGTAGGAGCTAGGTGTGTATGGTCATGAATAAAAAGACAACAGTAACTGTAACAAACCTGTAGTCTTCAGTGGACTTCTTTTCTTGAGCTTTCTAAAGTTTTTAAAAAAAAAACAGTTCACTTTAAGTTTTAGGACTGAGAGGAATAAATGTGGTTTAAAATGTGCTTATCTGATTGAATAAGTTGAGTCAGACTATCAGACTCATGTTTTGTGTTTCTACCTGTACCTTGGCTGTTGATGCAGTGATCTGCTGCTCTCTGATGCACAGTTTGGAGAAGGTAGCCAGAGCCTGGGCGTCTCTAGCCCTCGTCATGCAAACTGACGCCTGAAACAGGGAAGAGTGACAAACAGAAACCATGATGACATCCTGGAACACTGCGCACGTGGGTGCGTGGGTGCGTGCTGTGTGCGTGCGTGTGTGCGTGTGTATTTATCATCCCTCAATAATCATGAGAGTATATACAGACTGATTAATGGATTGATGAATTGATCTGCGCAAGACTGAGTGCAACATTTTTTAAAAGCTAAACTACACAACCTACAGTCTCCCCGCAATGAATGAATGAATGAGCAATGAAGACAAACATTCATAAAGTCCCTCTTTAAGATTACAAGAGTGTCAGTCATTGGGTTCATTAATTCTTAATACAAGAACTCAAAGCTGCATCAAAAATGTATCACTTTATGATGTGACATGGATAACTATCCTTTAAATGATATTCTGTATCAGCTTGGTTGAGGCTTTAGTAAGTACTCAAATAAGAAGCAAGATAATGTGTGTGAATCCTCACGGGTGAGTAGGACCCTGGTACAATGGGAATCCATGTATTAACAAGATCCTATAATCACTTCAAAACAAACAATTTCATATAAACGGCTGTCGATCTGCAGGTCTTTCATCTACTACTTTGCTCCTGAATTATTGCCTCTGTCAGGGTAGAGGCTGCAGTTACAACCATTCATACCTGCTAGTCTTTTACGAATTCCAAACTGTTTAACAAATATTAAACCCTAAGTAATTATTAGAATTAAAAATCAGAGAACAAAGAAGAATAAATTTCCTGCAAAATACACCAAAAAGTGTTTTGTACACCTGAGAATATGGAAATGCACCTTCTGTCCCTCGCCTTTTTCACTATCTTCCTCTGAGCACGGCATTAGAATCACATTGTTGATTTTTCCAAACGATCCGACCAAATCAGTAACTTCCTGTTCTGATGCATCATTAGGGATTCCTGTTAGATAAACCAGACGATCTGCCACAGACGAGTCCTGGGCTGGTGTCACCACTTTCTTCTTCTTCTTTGCAGGTGGAGGTTTGGCAGACTGAAAAGAAATCACGTAAAATTGAAGGGAGTTCCCAGAGGAAGTTGACCAAAGTTAACCAACATCAATTAAAAACAGTCATTTCTAAGGTTACCAAAGTTTAAGTGACACCCACTGAGTCTGTAGCCTTGCCACATGTCTTTGTTGTTTTGACACCAGGCTTTGTTCCACTCTTGACAGTCTTGGTTGAGGACTGTGACGCTCCATGATTCGGCCCGTGACTCCCACTGTAGGTTGATGGATGTCGGCTGGCATCAGGGGAGAACTTTCTTGATTCGTCATGAGTACGCTTCAGTCCACTGTGAGATGGACCACCTAAAGACACACCATTAAATAGGAGAGTAACAAAAGAGAACTACACCAATGGTATGCAAACCCGTACTGGTTTGGGTGAAAAACAAAAATTCCCTAAAATACACCTTGTAGCCATCACCATCAGCAAGAACAACAATTCAAGGGGAAAATAGTAGGGAGCACTAAACATATGGCTACTGGATACCGGCCAAAAATGGGTCAAAAGCATATTCCGTTTTTGGCCCAAAGACTTTCAACACCGAAACGACATGGCCAAAACAGAAAGTTGTGACGACGCAAATACAACCTGCAGCCAGCATGTGGGCGAAGGGGAGAAAATGGGCATCTTGGTGATGTGCCCTGAGAACGCTTAAGAAACTCATTTCCTCGGTTCTTTGTGGTGGTTATCCCAACTCTTTGTCTGCTGTGTGCGATGGCACAAAATGTGCGAAAAGGAAATGAGATCCCATCATGTGAATAAGATAAATGACATAAGGCCATGTAGTTTGTCAAAGAAAGGCTGCAGTGGCAGCTCTTTTTTCATTTCATACGCAGCCACCTGTTACCTCAACAACACGCGCAGCAGTGCTTGTCCCGGCATCATAAGTGCACATACAAACAAGAAATTGGACAGTGAGAAGAGCAAGGGCAAGAATAAAATAAATTAATAATAATAAAATAAACATCACAGTCCGATGTAGCCACACACCACACTAACTACCTTTTTCATCAAGACAGGATGAAAAAGAAACTCCAAGTGCAGAGGATGAAACAAGTAAGGTTTACAGTGGCCCTGAAGTGCAAATCACAATGGCAAATCAGAAAACACTAAGTGTTTAAACTGTGTGGTGTTAACATATAGATAAATGATTCAAATAACAGTTTGATCCTGAGGCACATAACTTATATCATGATCTGAAGTGTGCCAGTTTGAGGCTTGGGCCTCCAGGGCTTAAAATAAGTCCCAATCCAGCCATGCTCTGCACTTCGGAATGTTAGTGATAATTAGGGATGGGTATTGAGAACCGGTTCTCGTTAGGAATCCATAAGAAATGGTTCAATCCATCAATATCGTTATCATTAGCGTTATTGCGTTACAATTCTTCTCGATTCTTTACAATACGACGCAGCAGCAGAACCTTACGTCCTCCACTCTGCCTCAGCATAACTTGGCAAGCTCCAGGTTCCACACACCATTGCTATAACCCCTTCTAGACACTAGGTGGCCTACTTCAGTCAATAACATGTCATGTGATGTGTGATTTTCTTTTTTGCCACTTATTGTCATTTATTTATGTCCTGAGATTTCCAGATCCAGTGACCAATTTAATATTTAGCGATTCATACACTCTATAATATTGCTGACAAAGAAAACCTGTAAAGCCGACTTTAGGAATCGATAAGGGAATAGATAAAGAATTGGAACGATAAACATCAACAAGGGCATCAATGTTGATAAAATCTTATCAAAACTCATCCCTAGTGATAATTGGCAAAATTATTCGGTTATTTGGTTTTCAACTTTCGGCTTTGGTTTCCTCAATTTCAGTTTTCAGTTCGGTTTTCTGGTAAAAGTTTCAGACTGAAGGTGGATCTCATTAAGCACCAGCTAACTCACATGGGTGAAAAACCTTTCATTTGTACTGTGTGTAATATGAGAGTCACTGCCTCGTCTAATCTGAATCGCCATATGACGACTTATTCAGGGGGGAGGCCATTTGGTAGTAGCATGTGTGGAAAAAGATTCATCTGTGAATACCACTTGACTGTTCATATGAAATCTCATGAAACAGGAACATTCTAGTCAGTTTTTTTACAAATCGGTGCATCCTTAGAAAAAAGAAATCTACATTCATTTCTGAAGAATAGAATTATCCAACAGTCTGATAGTTTTTTAAAAGGAAAAACTGTCAGACTCTCTGAAAAAACAAACAGCCCAGTTTTACTCTGTCTGAAATATCAACAAACCCTGCTTATAATATTTCTGCTTTTGTACAAATTCACACGACCTCCAGCAATTATCTCTTCTTCAAAGAAAAAAAACACAGAGAGCCTTCTTTGTCCCCTTCTCATCATTTCCCTCCATTTTTTAATTACCTTATTTTAGAGGTTTTTCTCTTTTGCTTTCATTTTTGTCTGTATATTACCTTTTTATTCTCTCTCGTGTGATCTTGTCACTTGAGAAAAAGGCATTAATCAAAACGAACAAAATGAAGTAGTCAATTAAATGAAAAATTCTAAAGTCTCAACTAAAACCATTCTTAAATTATGACAGAAGGTGAGGAGTTACCGGGATAGCGCTGATGTCGGGGTTGATGGTGAGGTTGATGGTGAGGTATGTACGGCCTCCCATGTGGTCTGTGATGAGGGAGGGGCACCCTGTTTTTGCTGTGAGGTGGGCTCGGGGAAAGAGAACATGACACAGATCGGGACACAGACTGAGAAGGGGAGTGACCCTTGGGATCCCATGAGCCTCTGTTGCCATGTCGTTCACTCCCGCTGGATTGGAGAGAAGTTTGATTAACTGACAGGACTGCGGAACAGATCAAGGTTAGTTCAGGGCCACTAGTGCTACACAAAGACCCTCATACCCACTCATTGGGATGCACAAAATTATATTTTTGGCCATTACCCAATATTCACAACTCATTTCGCCAATTACTGGTACTGATGTTTTTTTTCCACACACCTAACTGCAGTGATCATCAGCTCTCTTCTGTAATGGAATTAGTGTACAGTAATATGGTGCATAGTCTTATCAAAGTTGTTATATAGTAGTCATTTTCTGTGCAAAATAATAAAAGCACTTCATTACTTGATGTGCTCCCTGAGTCAACAACAACACAACCCACAACCAGGGCAAATTTGGACAATGTCACTGTTGTGAGGAAACTTCTGTTCACAAAGAAGATGCTGTGCTGTGCATGTCTTCTTAGCACCAGGGACATGGTGTTGAGGTTGGGATATAATCGAGTACGCAGCAATCCATTACATTGCCAGGTATCAGCATGTTATCAGCCACTGACCAAAAGTCAAATTTTAAGCCAATGTGGCCAATACCAATGACATGTTAAACATTGTGCATCTCATATGTCTCCACCTTCCATAAACAATTAAAAAAATGAGGTGCCCAGTTTGACCTGTCAGCTGACAAGAGTGACTCCCAGACCCGGACTGACCTTGATGTGTTTGGCTTCCAGTCAGGGTACCTTTAAAGACACACACAAACGTTCATTATAATCACAGAACAGCAGATTGCATAGTCTTTAAGGCCCACCCAGAGGTATCCCAAACTTGAAGCCAGTTTTTCTCTCTTTCCAGCATGTTTAGCTTAATAAACTCATTAAGCTTAATTGACAAAGTATTTATTTGTCTGAATTGTGAAAACTATGGCAGTTCAAAAAATGTAAAATTATTTGAATCTGTCTTTTCAGATCAACTTCCACCAGTATGACAGCACATCTAGATTTAAATATTGTCATGCTTGCTGTAGCACTGATGTCACAGAGGTTTCTCAGGTCAAATAGAAAGAAAAAAACCCTCATCTCATAGACAGGGCAGGTGTGTCGCAGAATAAAAATATCCTCACTTGTTGCGCAGGTCTCTGCAGGCAGCAGTGTGGTTGACAGTGTTAATGTGGTCAACCCAATCCTGGAGAAAAACAAAAAATGGTAGGGGAAAGATAACATAATCAGAAACAAGTCATACAAAGCTGCACTAGTTCTTTGTATATGTGATTATCAAAAAAAATGTTCTTCGCCAACCAGAGGCTGTGGCTGGAGACAAAGGTTCAGGTGACTGTGATTTAATGTTGACCACCATCTTTTAGTGTCATTTTATTGTTCAAATTATATGACAATTTCAACAAACAATATTACCATGTTTAGCCTTATTCAGAATATTCAGTTATTTGCCTTTGGCTCAACATGTTCTGAGTCTCTCCTACAAACCATTATTTTTTTAGCTCTCTAAGATGAGCACAACATTCACAAATAGGTAAACAGACAAAAAACAAAATGGGTTTTATGAAGTGTTGCTGTTGTTCCTAATGACCATCAGTCCGCTGTCTGCTTATTCCCTAATCCTTCCCAACAAAGGGGGAAGAGCATTGAATTCAGAGCACAGGGATGAAATCCAATGGCAACAAAGTTAATGCTTACTCAGAAAAATCAAGAGACTTAAGAGTCTTTACCTTGAAGCATTTAAGTTATGATACCAATACCTGTTATGGAAAATATGTAAACTAAAATATTCTAAATGCTTTGTAATGAGTCCAACTTAAGAAAACCTGCCAAGTTTTACAGAAGAGGATACAGGCCACTA
The DNA here is from genome assembly GCA_008086565.1 of Thalassoma bifasciatum. Classification (NCBI taxonomy): domain Eukaryota; kingdom Metazoa; phylum Chordata; class Actinopteri; order Labriformes; family Labridae; genus Thalassoma; species Thalassoma bifasciatum. Next base: position 91,417 of record RPOG01001260.1, read on the forward strand.
TAACATGGTTTGTTTTGGGGTTTTGGGGAACACTTTAATTTCACACAAGTTAAGGTTGGAAGTTGTTGTTTTTGTTTTTTTTTTAAATAGAAATTTAAATTTTTGAAGCTGTGAGACTGTTGAACTCTGGTGGTCCCCTTTAGTGTCCCCCCGACAAATGAACACTGCAATTTTTGCACAGTTAATTATTTTATTCTGTCTATTTGTTAAAAAGGCTAGTTGATTGTGTTCTTCTTTTATTCTCTTTTTTATTGTATATTTGTATATATTTATTATTGTCATTTCTATAATTGGGCTTGCTCCGGGACCAGGGTAACCTAATTTCGTCCCACCCATGTTTTACATGGGTTAAATGACAATAAAACTCCTTAAATCCTTGAATCCTTGAATTGAAATCCTGACTACCAGACTAGTCTGAAGGTACAAAACACATTTTAAACAGTCAAAACTTGGTACAGTTTAACATCTAAGCACGGAGTCTTTAGGTAAAGTGGTTAAGCAGACTGCAGTTAACACTAGTAGAGCTAGCTGCAGCCTTCTTCCCTCCACACAGGTGAACGCCCTCCCGCCTGTGTTCGTTCCTCATATCTCTGGTCCAGAGGTTTTATCTCAGTTTAATTTGGTACAGCCTACTGCATTTTCATCAAACAGATGACCATGCCGACAAACCACCCAATACCATTGCCACTCCGCATCACCAGCTGACATCCATCATCTGTGACTGCCTACATCCAGGTAGTGGTGCTTTAGGGCAGAACAACAGTATGTAGTCACATCAATATATTTGTAAATTAATTTTTTTTAGTGTACAGAAGTTTGAGTTTTGAGTAAAAATGTAAGACTTTATTTCAGCAAACCTAATCCTCCTCTGTAAAATTAGGATAATAAAAATAAACAATGCTGTGACACTACAGCAAATTGCAAACCATTTTAATACACAGTTTTTCTTCTGGATAGTAAACCTTACACTCATCTGAGAACATACACTTCCAAAACCAAAGATCAGAGCTGGATTCCCTTAAAAACAAAGGGTGTTATCTCAACTGTTAGAACACTTAAAATAATCCAGTTATCACTTTAATGAGTTTGAAACTATTTTAAATGATTTCCTAGACAAAACATTGATTATTGTTTGGCTGTGTACCTGTTAAACACCATGACCATTGATTATTATTGATTTGTTGCCAGGAAAAGCACAGTTTTATGTAGCATTCAAATGATTGGGTGGTAGAGCAACCAGGAGAACCTCTTCAAATATCACTAAGAAATATCACTAAGGATAAAAAAGACCATATAGTTGAAATGGGTGAAACACAATTTAGTATAACCAGCTTGGTCCCCAATTTTGACCTTGCACTTGCCATTATTTCAGATAAAAAGTATAACTCATAGTTGAAGTTTCTTCATATCATATGATACAACACAAACCCCAAGTAGATCATAGTTCAACTTAAGCATGTTTTATGTCAGTAATATTTAAATCAATATGTTTTTTCAATTACAAAACTATAGGAAGAGTAAACAGAAACATTTTTGAATTAAAAGCTGAGCTTTGCTGCACAATTTCCAACCCAATTCTAAAAATAATTTCTTCATTTTCACCCATTGTGTTTTAAAGCTTGGCTTGGTACCACAAGCAGGGGGATCGGGCTCTTCCAGCATCTCAGGAGACTAGGGATGGAACGGTTTATGAAAAAAATCAGAACCGTTCGGTTTTCCTGACGCGGTTCGGGGCGCATATGTGCCATTCCGTTTTTTTCCCCCCTTTGTTTATCTTCTCAGTTTGGAGCGTGTGTAATTGCGGTCATACGCATGCGCAACTCGAGACGAAAGCGAAGCACAGGCTGCACAGTTGTACGGAGGCGTGTGTGTTGTGGATATGGCATGCGGAGAGGAGAAACAGCCAGAGATAGAGGATGCCCCTCTGGCATCCTATCAGTCTCCTGTCTGGGATCACTTTGGATTTAGCGTTACCTACGACGACGGCGGTAAGAAAGTGGTGGACAAAACCATGACTGTGTGCAAGCACTGTAGAACACGCGTTGTTTATGCTAACGCTAACACATCCAACATGTTAGCTCATCTGCGGAGACATCATCCCTGTGTGTCACTTGGCAGTGCAAGAAGAGACTCGGGTAGGAGAGGACAACTTTCACTACCCGCAGCCGACCACATGACTATAAATGAAAAAAATTGATTAAAAATAATACGTTAACATTAGAATTAGAATATATGGTATTTGGGGTGATAAAAATAATAACAGTGTAAACCGAACCGAAAACTGTGACCACAAAACCGTGATACGAACCGAACCGTAGATTTTGTGAACCGTTCCATCCCTACAGGAGACTGATGGTTGAAACTGAGCCCTCTGTAATTTCACCAGCTGAATCCTGACTTTCAATCCTGTCTATTTCCTAACACAGCACTTTATGACTTCAGTTACTGAAGTCAGAATGTCTTTATCTGGGCAAAAAGAAGAAAAAATTTGTGCACTGAGCCTTCGTCAACGTTCATCAATTAAACACACCACGCTCTTCACTAGTGAAATGCATTTTTAACACGCCAGAAGAAGTAATTACTGGGACTAATTGAAAAACAGTGGACTATCAAGCACCCACTGCTAGCTAACCTATTAAAACAAATATGTTGTTTAGTGAGAAGCTTGGCCGAATTAGTTCCTGACTTAGGTTTACTGGCGAAATTTCACATGCGGAACAGTGCTTGAGAGACAGCAGAACCATTCGTCTTGGCTTTCAGCTGCCTTGTGAAGAAAGCTTGGGATCTTAACTCCAATCAGTGAAGCTATTCCAGTCAGACATCGTTACAAAAACGTGTTTGCACTCACCTTTTCCTTATCACACTGCGTATGGCACAGTGAGCAGGTATGGGGATACACCTTTGGAGACACAGCTGAGAAATCACTTATCATGGTGGGAGTTGGTAACTTCTTGCTGCTGCCGCTGCTCTGTAGTTTTGAGCCCGACGAAGAAGAGAGAGATCGTCTAGAGGAGGTCTCATTCTTGATTTCAGTAGAAGGCCTGGGTTTGGGTACATCCCGTCTGTAGTCCTGGTCTAGACTACGAGGCTTGGGCTGAAATTCTCTCGCAGGGGACCGATTGATCTTTCGGTGATCACTACTTGTCCTGCGGTAGTCTTGATCTCCATGTTTGCTCGGTTCAGCATGTTCCAAACGAACTTGTCGCCTTTCAGCTTTCACTGGTTTTGGAGTTGGTGAGGATTGCAATGGCGTAGGGTACATTTTAACAGTCCTTTCAGTTGAAAGCTGCTCTCGCTTGAAAGTCTTTCTGGTACCAGTTTCTTCTTTTGCCCGACTTGCATGGCCGTAGTCAATGACTTTACCAGCAGTCTGTGTGACAGTCAAAAGGCTGGGCACCTCTGGGGAGCCTGAAGAGCTAGACGGGAGCAGAGGCAATTCTTGGATGCCACTTGTGAACGAGGGTGATGAAGCAGAGGCAGCAGTGTTCTGGGTCCCTGTCTTGTTGATTTGGATATCACGAAGTATGAATGGTAAAGTATCAGGGGTGAGCTGATCATCAGGGTAGTGACTTAGCACTTCTAAGTCCTCATTTGAAAGTCCAAAGCTGGCCAAGATACTTCCTGCACTTTCTGGCGTGTAAATCCCCTGATTTTCCCCACTTCCTAGAGGGTGCCGAGCCTGGGGTGACCGTGAGTCACTTGTTTTCCAGTTTTGAATGTGTTCTCCAGCATGGCCACTCTGGGGCTGCTGTTGAGGTCCAGGCTGTCGTTGAGGCTGGTTACTAGCACCAGGTGGAGGACTGGAAAACAGTTTTGCTGGAGGTTGGTAGCTTGACCAGTCTATTCCTTGCTGATGGGCAGGCTGACTTTCTGAGGCAAGCGCCATTGAGCTTGAGCCAAAGCTTCCATGTTGACTTATCCTCGGAGCAGAGCTTTGGTTCTGGCGTTGGGTTGGTCGATTCATGTGGTCAATGAGTCTGTGGTCCATATCCCTCGCACCCCGAATAGCCAGAGCAGATTCTAGCTCATCTGGGAGCTGGGTAGGACGAGGAAACTGGAAACCCATGGCCTGTGACAGCATGTCGTTAGAAGGGCGATTCTGGTGTTGATTAGGTGGTGGCTGATGATGGGGAGGCCTGGGTCCACTTGAGAAGGATTGGGATCCTTGTTGCTGGGAGTGGTGGTGATACATTGCAGCAGAGAAACACGGTTGTATGTTGCTGTAAGTTTTGCTGTTTGTGTCTATGTTAAAGCCAACAGCTGACACCTGCTGATGACTGAGTAGACTGAGTAGGGCCAGGTGAGGAGGTAATGCCGCAGCAGTGCCGTTGCTGTGGTGGCACTGGTTGCCAACAGTTATGGTTGCTATATTGGCAAGCTGCTGGAGAGCAACCTGTGCCTGACTCGCAATCTGAGCAAATCGTAGAGCTGTTACTGCAGCGACACTAGGTCCAAAAATGAAATGGGTTCCTCTGGTACTGTTGGCGATGGAGAACGTTGAGCTGGGCTCCAACCGAGGGGAAGGTACAAGGTGAGAATTACTGTTGATGTGCACAGCAAGGCTGTGAGGTGGAAAGCAGAAATAAACTATTACATATGAACAAGCTTTATCTTTTAATTTCAAAAGTAGCTTTCAGATGGAGTCCTTAATCCAATGCACTCCTAAACAAAAGTTGTCATTCTTTGTGGATTTTTCCTCAGTTTTTTCTTTTTACAAGAAAAGTCAGTAATACTGACAGCATCAAATCTTTATCCTGTGGGTAAAAGTGCTCGCCGAGTGTATTTTAGAAAACTTGATCCAAGCAATAACGCTGGTCCTTTAGAAGATGAAAAATACAGCCAACATTTACAGATAAAGTTAAAACTAAACCTATAAAGTTAACCTACAAGGAGCCTAGAGACCACAATCAGAGACAGCTCTGAAAAGCTGCATTTGACTCAAAGTTGTGCAATTTATTATCCAGATTTTACTGCAATGTGTTTAGTCTTGATCATGTACAAAAGTATACAATTGAATCAGAGCCTTCATCGAAAGAAAGTCTCAAAAGAACCTTGCTGATGACAAACACCAAAGATTTCATCTTAATTTTCAGGTTGTGAGGCTTTTAGCCTGCTGCGTTAAAACTACCAAAGCATAGTGCCCTGGGATTAGGTAGTTCTGACATATGGCTTGTCCAAACCATGAAAAAACCCATTTGATTATTCCATTTTACCCTGCTCATTGTTGATCCTTTTAAATATGAAACATTATTTCCTTGCTCTGAATAAATATAAACGCAAAAGAAGGGAAATATTGTGCACAGAAATTTTCATTACATCCTTGAAACACCAACAAAACAAAGTGCTTTTAACCCAAAGAACTTTCCACAGGAATAAGGGACTTTAAAAGAACGATGTGCTTTCTGACCACAAGAACAAAAGTCTAGATTTAATTCTAGGGTAAATGACCTACCCCTGAACATAATCCATAACTGTTTCCTTTCCAGAATACTTTCCAAAGGTCCAGGAATTTTGGGGTCCATGAGCTAGATGTCTTTCATGTGCAGTGTTATATTTCCCCCCTCCATCCCTCCCTCTTTCTGTATGGCCACAATAAGATGACCCCCAGCAGAGAGAGTCATTGGTCTTCTAGCCTGATGATGTGTACATCTCTGTCAGCTTCGGTGTTACAGTTTAAAGGGTGACCCTATAAAATGGAGACCTTCATGTGAATGTGTGGATAATCAGTTACAACAATTTTAATCATTTACACCATCATTAACAGAGAGCTTGTGTCATGCCAACTGGCAGAAAATCAGATATATTATCTCACCACCAGACCCTAGTTGCTATTTGTTAGTTTCCCAAAAGGTCTTTCTTGCTAGGGAAAGTTCCCTCTGTTCCAAAAGCATCAATATTACCTGCCCAGTAAAGCTTTCCTCAATGTGTATGAGCATATACTTAATCTCAGCCAAATATTGGCCGTGCAGGTAGGCCTGTCACAAGAACAAATTTGGTAGACGATAAATTGTCCCAGAAATTATTGCAATAAACGAGTGATTCTATAATTAAGGGTACATTTCACGTCCATGGGATAAACGTATCAATTTTTTAAAAATATTGATTTCAAGTAATGACCAATTTTACATTGGCTCATTTTGGTGATATTTCACTTTCATTTTACACAGAAAGTTAATACCTTCCATAATTTATTTAGCAAAAAAATGCAAATTGTGTATTTGAATTTGCAGTTTTGGTGCTGTCCGATTTCTTAAATGTCAAGTTTGCCCTTCAAAATTAATACTAGGATACCTGTTTTTTTCTATTATTTTCAGCATTATTTGTTCAAAGTCGTTATTAAAATAAGAAAAATTTGTTTAACAAACTATTTATATATTAAATATCCATAAAATTATTCACTTTGTTTGTGTCCGAGAAATCAGTGTCAACTGTGTTACCCAAATAAAAAAAACATAAATCAGCAACAGTTTGCTTTAAAGTCACATGACTCAAACCATATGCCGTCACAGCCTTTTTGGTGGAAACTTTGGAGAAAGTTTGATATGTTTTAACTCCTCCTCACGGATAATTCATCCAAATGGTTGTCTGTAAGTGTTGCGATTTAATTGCGATTCAATTCAACCCTTTAATTTGTAAAATGACACCAGCAGAATGATTCAAGCAAACCTTTCAGTCAGATTTCTAAAATTTGCAGCCCAAAAGGGAAAAATCAGAATCAAAGTCTAACAAAGCTTTTATTCCAAACCACACTTTATATAGTTACATGCTTTTAGTTCCAGTAAAATGTTTCATTCAGATGTATTCATCTGGCTGAATGAATCACATGACTGTCTCAAGAGATTTCTAAAACTACAACCATGAAGACCAAATAAAATTTGAAAACCACATGAACTAAAGTTGGGGATGACTCAATCTAACTTTCAGTTCCAAAAATCGGCTACCTGGATATTGTTGGATATTGTTGGTGCTGAAAGGACTCTGTTAGTGACTTCTGTCTCTGAGCCTAGGCTCTCCCTGAAGTTTTGTGGTGTAATGTTAGTTTTACTGCGTGCTCCTATTTTGAAGGACACACAGGTCCATAACAGGAAGTTAGCCGAGCAACAACACAATGAGACGTGAGAATGCTCCGTGAGCCGTCTCTGGCAATCCTTAACTACAACACGACAAACTTGAGGATTTCCTTCCTCCCTGTGTTTACTTTGCAGCTCAGAGTTTCATTTTGGGTCTGCTATTGGCCATTTGCATATGTTTGTGGTGACGCTGTAAAACTTAATTAGTTTTCTGAAAACATCTCAGCTTGCAGTATTTTGGTATTTAGCTGTAAATAACGCTAAACGAAGCTCATACAGAGCATCAGGCAAGGATCACACAGGCACCAAAGCCCAAATACGAAACTACACTTAATTAAACACGCCCAAAAATTCACACCCTGCAACTGATGAGATGTACAAGTACTTCTTTCCCCTGTCACTCAATACAAAAACACACATGCACAGGAGAGCTTTCTGAATGGGCAGGGAAGTGAGCTGCTGCTGTGAGAAGCAGCAGCAGAGAGTGAAAGAATTGCAACTACGGAGAGAGTTGTGAACTCACGGCTTGAAACATCCTTAAGAGTCAGTTGCGACGGATACAGAAAAGTTCATTTATTATCCAGTGTCTTTGGTAAAGTGTGTTAAAGAGTTCAATTTTAGTTATCGTGCAATTAATTGATTTGATGATTATCGCGACAGGCCTACGTGCAGGTGATCAAACCAAATTTCAAACTTTTCAATAATATCATGATGCCGATCAGTTATGAATAGAAAACAGGTCTCCTCTTTCTCAGACAAGATAATGTTATCATCAAGATAAGAACAAAGCAGATCATCATTCTGCCTTTATAAAGTTACTGTAGAGAATCAATTTGGTAAAGATATCCAAGCTTTGAAGGCTAATTTCTTGTGTCAGAGCGGTATGTTGTAACCACTGACCAAATGAGGGCTTTAGGGGAATAAATGACGCTGCACACTGGAAAAACAACAGAATGCAGACAGAGACACTGTTCTGTTGTGAAGCATTTCAAAGGGGGCCTGTGGTCAACAAGACTTTTTTGTCATTCAGATTAAAATATTGCAACATACCTGCAGGACATTTTACATGCAATTTGTCAAATCATCAATGCCTGCGTATTAAAAAGGCAAGGTGTGTCTCCAAGGTGACAACATGCCCCCATGCTGCCATCATCTGATGTACTCAAAATGTTTGCTACATGTTGGGCTATTCATAGTGTCAGGTAATAACCTGACCCAAAGAGCTGACAGTACAGCCTTCACAGCAATATAATTAGAGGATCGGAATAATGAAACATCTAAGGTTTCCTGGAGTATCATCTAAACAAAGTCTGTATTGTATATATACAATAAACAATTACCATCGTCATGTCAAAAACTGTTCCCAGCTTGATCAGAAATCTCCCCTACTAGTTGCAACGGTGCACTGTGTAGCCTACTCTTTCCATTTAAACTAACGAGATTACAAACTGAATCATAAACCGCACTCAGGACATCTATCCTCCCTCTAACCCCAATTCACACATAAGGCGTATGCTCTGTGGAGCATCAGTGCGCTGTACTGACACCCCACTCAACTTCTGCTCTTTTCAACCAGAGCATTCACACAGCTCATGTTGCACAACGTCCACGCCGGGAAACACTGATGGCAGCTCGCGGCTGTTTCACTGTGCGACTGGTTTTTAGCAGAGTGTGCTGCAGAAACACATTAATCTCTACCAATCATATCCTACCAAACAGGAAAAAAGACACGAAAACAAACAGAGCATCAGGTCATTTCAAAATAAAAAAAGGTAAATAAATGTTCCTGCTCCCATCTTGAGCAGACACCTGAGCAAGCGTACAGAAAACAGTCTGTTTATGCACCTACATCTAAAAATGCAAAAGATTAGAGTGAATGTTAGGATCTGTATAATTTAAAACTGAACGACTGGAAATGTCTCTGACAAATAAGCTGCTTACATGCTGAACCCTTGGTCCTTAGATGTTAAGAATTGCACTTTTGATGTGATTTTGCCTATATTTTTTAAATATAATAAGCAATTACATTGTTTAAAACTATTTCACTTTGTTGGTCTATCAGAGCTTTCTGAGCATATTGAGCACATTTTTAAAAATACCATGATGATACCAAAAACGTGATAATTTCAGCCACAATACCTGTGAGGTTAAATTTTCCTACCGTTACAATCCTAGTTCAAAAATCAGATTTGTATGCCAACAAGGAATGGCACTGAGGTGAATTTTACCCTGATAACCAATAACTAATAATTAAGTTATTATAAGGTTAAGTATCACACATAGCTGCTCTAAAAATCAGCTTTCAAAGGTTTGACAAAAGGAAGTAAGAGCAGCTCAACAGACAGTTGAGAGGTGGGGTCATGCTTGTTTAAACCAGCAGAGGGGGCTGTCTGCCTGGGATGTGGCTGCATCAGTCATCAAAAAAGTAAAGCACTGGACTGAAACAGATCAATATCTGTTTAAATTAAAGGTATTTTGGTTAAACAGAGACCACTACAACTTGACAAAGACACAGAGGTCCATGGCATAGACACTGTCATATTTTTAGATGAAATATTGTTCCCTGATATTTAAAGGAAATCAAATTTGTAGCCACAGAAAAGCACTAAGAAAAGCCTCAGGAACTATGAGAACCCGAACAGCAATAAATTCACTTCCTGCCAATGTCTAATCTGACAATTTCACAGAGTACAACTCACCAGTGATGAGACAAATGATTTCAGGCGTGTATCTGGATTTAGTTGTTATAGCCTGCACTTACAGCAAGAAAAATGAGGGGAAACCACTGTTTTGTCTGCCCCGAAGAGAGCTTAAAGTACTAATAAACATCCTTCCAGGATACACATTGGCATACATTAAATTATCGATTGTTTCAAAGCCTGCTATGTCAAATGGAATTTACATCATAAAACAATACCCTGACCTGCTGTGCCACAATTGTACTGTTCCTGTGCTGATGATCTGCAGCAGTTTAAAGTGCAAGTTCTCCCTGAAGTTAACTGATGAATGACAAGGAAGGACAAAGGAAGGAGGGCATATTGCAGAGCACAGGGCCCGCACTGTGCAATGCATACATTGGCCCTCATTTATCAATCTTGCATGGGAATAGGCAGAGATTTGGGTGTAGAAACGAGCTTATGGCAACGTTAATGTGTGATCATGTGATTTCTAAAACGTGCGTACCAGGGCCAATCACAGCGTACGCCAGATCAGATATTAATAAATCTGGTGGCTGATAACAATTGTAATTTAGATAACACGCCCCTAATTATCAAAGTTTCAACCCTTCTTACCAATAGCAACCCACTGAATTTACAACATGGAAGGATGCATTACGGGAAAAAGTGAGACTTCTCTGTGCTGGAGATTGACAACATAGTAACGGAAGTAGAGAGAAATGAAGCTATGTCTTTTTGCAGCCGGAAAAGTGGCATGAACCGAGTCATAAAAACCACGTCTGTGGGGAGATCACCGTCAGCAGCAAAGGTGCAACAAACCAAACTATAGCGAAGTTTAAACATTGAATTTACATATCCGCCGTACTTTAATTCATTTAGTAATTAATCCGTGGTATCTAGAAGCCCCAGTATCATTAATTATTTCTGTTCAAGTCTCAAAATATAGAAAGAGCTCTGTTAAAATGCTTGTCTGCTCTGAAGCCGCAGCCTGAATGCCTCGCTAACTTAGGAGAGAGAGAAGTGCCCCAGGTCTGCGTCAGTTTCAGGCAGAAGTAACAAGAGCAGATAAACCTGCACTGTGTCCGATCAAAATCAGAATCAGAAAATACTTTATTTTTCCTGTTGGGGAAATTTAGTGTTGCCAGATGCTCATCACACTGTACAGGAGTAGAAAAGCATAATTATAAGAATAAGGATAAGAAGGACAATAAGGAATGCAATAAAAATTATACATTAAATAAAACAGAATAAGCAATAAGATAAGATAAAATAAGAATGGAATACAGAAATTGAATAAAATACTAAATAAGTGTGCAAATAGAACAAATGACTAAAAACTGTGCAATTGATACAATAAGCAAGAAATAAGCAATAAAATTACAGTAAGTGAACCAAAGTATTGAAGAAATTACACTTTGTAATAAGTCCCAGTTGAATAACAAATAAATTGAAAGAATGTCACTGCGTTAATAGTCTAGTGCAAGATCTCAAAGGGGGGAGTTATAAAGACAGATGAATTTAATCCAACATTTTCAATTTGTAGGACTGCGAATTGTTTAACCTAAAAACTAATTTATTGTCTTTATTTGCGTGATTTTGTAGCCTAGCCAAGAAGTGAGTCGCTTGTGCATAATTACATAGACCCAGTTTCATGGTTATTTTTACCACCGGACGAGCTGATTGGTAATAATCACATGCAATTGAATGTCTTTTTTCCACTTTGTCCAAGCAGTTCAGATTTATATGATGATATTGTTAGTAGAGACTCAATAATTGTGAAACCTGTGATCAAAACGACTTCTTAAAAAATAAATACTCTAAAGTTTGATCCAGCGTCACCTAGATATTCTCTGGAAACTTTACTGTAGAAACTGTCACTGGTAACACGCATTTTAACACGAAGGAATCAGCTGACAGCTCGCGCTGCTTTTTCATTTTCAATGTATTTTACAAATATTGACAAAAGAGTGAAATTTCAGATACATAAATATTTCAATATGCATTTATATTGCCATGTTACACTATGTAAATATTAATCTGTGAGCCAATGTCTGGAAACTCCGCACTCATTTTAAGCATTAATTTTCCACGACAGACTGATTTCCTCGCGATATCAAACCCTGGTCTGACATAAAATTTGGGTACACTAATTCAGACCTGGCTTGGGATTTGAGCATACCCTCTGCCCACGTGCAGATTGATTAATAACAACCTTTGGCGGATATGAGTGAACAACCATTATTTTGATCATACTCATGTTTGATAAATGTGACTTTAAGGCTTCAATCTATTACTTTATCAATGCAACTGCACTGTTCTTATCTGATCTATGTATCTATGATCCGGCATGAAGTAATATGTAGATTTTAGCTGAATTAATCCTCCATATAGTCCAACAGTAACCAGACTACACAAGAATGCTTCCTCTCAGTTGGAGTTATTACTTTTCCAGTGAATACTTCAAAGTACATAGCGTAATTCTAAGGCAAAGCTGTCTTTGAAGCAGCTCTGCATTATCTCTGACCATTGACTGTATAATCAGTGGACGTAATGACTTTCTGCTCAAACTGAAGCTTCCAGGAGATGACCCTGGTGTCTGGCTGCAGTATGGGTCATAAGCCCCCTCCCATGCATTCCGGATATGAGTTGGGAAAACTTAAAAAACTACGATACCTGGTAGAAATGATTCTCTCATCCTTACGCTAAGTTGGTTGTCGATGTAAATTGGCTGCATTGTGTCCAAGTCTTATTTTTACTGAGGAGCTGATTTTTCATTAGTTATTGGACGTTAAAACCCGCGTTATAAGTTTCGTTTTACGATAGTTGACAGCTGCCGTTCGTGAGTAGGTTTTTTTTTTTTTTTTGTGGATATAAGAAACTTTGGGAAAGAGAGCCAAAAGGAGACTAAACCTTCTAAAGAAGAAAAATAATTATCTTTCTCTTCTTTTTTTTTTACTCTGCGCAGACTCTGGCTGCACAATGGCGGCTGGAGTAACGGGTTGTTTTTTTTACTTCAAAATCGTAGTATAGTGACAGCCAGAGCCACGCTGTCCATTCTATGTAGTCTATGTCTCTGACAGGCTGCAACCCACAATAAACATTTAAATAAGATTTTAATAGAGGTGCATCAGCCCCATACAGTCTTGTGAGATCACTATAAGAGAATACTCCCTTTGATTGTTCTCTTTCTTCCTATGGATCATCCGGAGGCTGTGCAACTGTCATTCACTTTTATTAAACGCGTGCATCTCCCTCTACCTCTGATTCACAGCACTGATACGGGTTACAAGGGATACAAGTCTTTTCCAGCAGGGTAGCACGAATCTACGGAACACTTGTGTGATTTACACATAATAGTATATAGAATTAGATTTACATCGGTACATGTAGATGCTGAGACCACTGATACGAACAGATCAGTTTATAAGTGTCTGCTTAGGCAGAGTGAATGAATAGCTGTGACACCACGGGGCTGTGGACTATCCGTGATGAGCACGGGGGGAGGATAAGCAGATGCCTAACTGAACAACAAGCCACAAGTAGAACTGCCTGTTATTCTGGGAGTATGGATTGTGTTCGAGGAGTATCCCTCTCTCTGACTCTCTCTACGGGCCCCCAATCCTACACCCGGTCTAACAATTTTCATGTTTTCCTTGTGTGCGGAGGTCAGCGGAGCTGGACGGGTTAGCCGCTCGGAGGCTAACCGCAGGTAAACAGCTAAAGATCGATTTACAGAGGACTGATTTTTCCAGACGATCAACACAATGCTCAAATACCTTTCTACAACAGCAGCCGGGGTTCTTAGATGAGGCCAACAAGAAAGCCCTGGTCTCTAGCAGCACGTAGTCATCGCTGTGAGATCCGGCCCGTGATCCGCCATGACACAACTACGAAACTGCCGCTTTCAACATTTCAAAATAAAAGCACTCAGTCCTCTCAAAATGTATTGCCTGTCCGAAAAGGTAAAGAGCACCAGATCAGCGGTCATTCACTTCTGGCTGGCTACAGGGCTTATAACGGACTACCGGGGACCAACCACACGCCAGTCAGAAACGGTCTCTGTCTACTGCCAAAACAGACAGATGTTGAAGGTCACAGCACTTACTTATTGTGGATGCAAACCCAGACACAGGTAGACAGGTCAGCTGATGGTAGAATATCAGTAGTAGCAGGGCTCCATAAAGCTTATCTTTTGCATGGTAGATTTTAAGTTTTAAGATGTTTAAATACGTGCTACATTTGCAGTCAGATGTGGACATCTTTTCTTTTTATTGGGATACACTGCTGACAGTGCGCTGTGGGACGTTGCAGCAGCCATCTTGTTCTTCCGAACCATAATCAATCATCCGGAACCAGGAGGAGATAACACATCTCTCCAGTATTAGCTTCTCTACACTGGTTACCTGTAAAATCTAGAATAGAATTCATTGGGCTGTCCTATCTTAAACAGCTTATAGTTCCATATTATCCCTCTAGATCACTGCGCTCTCAGCATGCAGGCCTGCTCACTGTGCCTGTGGTCTCTAAAAGTGGTATGGGAGGTCAAGCCTTTAGTTATCAGGCTCCTCTTCTCTGGAACAACTTACCAATTGAGGTCTGGGGGGCGGACACCCTCTCTATTTTTAGTAGCAGACTTAAAACTTTCCTTTTTTGATAAAGTTTATAGTGAGAGCTGGATCAGGCCTGAACCAGCTCTTAGTAATGCTGCTATAGGTCTAGATTGTTGGGGGGGGGGCTGACACACTAGGCTTCTGTTTCCTTTTCTCCTTCATCTGTCAGTCTAACTTTTATCTTAATGCACCATTATAGTTATTAACCATGATCCTCTTGGAGTCTCTGAGCTTGTTTGTAGGTTCATCTGGATTGTTGCTGTGGATCTACCAGCTTACGTGGGGCGACCTGACTCCTGCTGCTGTGGCTTTGACAGTTCTCCAATTTTTTTTTAACATGAGTCTGGTTCTGTCCGAGGTTTCTGCCCGTTTAAGGGAAGTGTTTCCTTACCACTGAACTTGCTAAAAGCTGCTGCAAAGTGCTACAATCTTGGTGGATCAAGATGTCTGTCTTGATGTTGGGTCTCTGTTAATAAAATAATAAAATACTCCAACATTAACAGGTATCAACCTGCTAATGTTTTGTAAAGTGTCTTGAGATAACGTTTGTTATGATTTGGTACTATATAAATAAAGATTGATTGATATATTATGATGATGGTTACATGTTGAGCCAAGACACACTGGCATCTGTCTGGCCTAAGATCAACCAAGAGAGCTGGCTGAGTGACTGGAACAGTGAATGAAAAGAGGGGTAAAAAACAGTGCATGACAGACCATGTGATGAGCCAGCAACAGTATGAGCATGTGACAAAGTTGATACACATACGACTGAAAGTGATACTGGAGCTGCTACCAGTTGCTTCAGCTTTGGGGAAGGTACCACTAGAGATTGTGAATCTCAAAGGATAATTAAAAGAAAGGAAAGGAAGTAAAAATCTGTCAATGAATTTAAAAAATGCCACAATCTAAGTAAAGAGTTTCTGCTAAGTATTCATGGGTAAACTAATACATTTGTATTTCTTGAAACTTCGGCTAGCTAAAGAGATGTCATTAAATTTTATTAGAAACCAAAACATTGGCAGTCAGAATCAGTTCACGGATACAAAATGGCAGCTCCTGATAATCCCGGGCTCAACCTCCCCTCCCATACACACACGCACACATAAATAGTCTGTGTGGATACTAGCAGCCTGTCATTACTATGATGAGCCAGCAAGGGGAGACTGATGAAGTGGCAGTAAGGCTGAAGAGAGAACAAGGTGACAGAATGAAGTGATGGGGTGCAGAAATTACTAGCATTTGTGTTTGTTTGTGTAAGAACCAGGAAGGACATACTGATGGGGGGTGCGTTAAGCTTAGAATAGATTTTATCTAAAGAGGGAGTAGTCCCATAGCAGATGATGAGTAGTCTCACTTCCACCAAGTAAACCCATATTCAAAGTTCTGCTTTAGCAACATAATAAGATTCCTATAGAGGCTAAAAGAAGGCTAGAAGAATACTGAATCAACATTTCAATATTGAGAGATAACAGAGGTGCAGAAGGTCTTCAGTACTGTTTGGATTAAGTGAACTGTGCTGAGCCCCCTCCTATTCTTTGGTGATCTTTGAGGAAACCTGTAAATCTTTGCCAATGTCAATCTTTTTGAACAACTGGGGCAGGACAGATTGGATGATAAAGTGTAATCAAGCAAAACTGTTTGTTATTTGAAGCCAAGAACTCTGCAGCATGGATTTATTTAAAATGCTGGTCCTCTAATGTCCATTAAAGGCTATTTTCATATGCCATTGTATTGGGTCCCTTGGTGTTGCCAGCACTCCCAGCCCTATCACTGGTACTCCAAAGTGTAATGTTGTAATGTGCCTGTAATTTAAGGAAGAAAGAGGATCTGGATGGAACAGGATGTATTCAAACAGAAGTAATGTGGTCATCTGCTTCTGCCATGAGTTTGCACTGCTATCCTGTCTTAACCTGAATGTCAAAGGTTGAACTCCATTAGCTGCTTGCTACTGGGACAGAACATTTATTCATGTGCTGATGAGCTATGGTAATAACTTAGCGTCAGTTGGAACTCGACTCAGGTTTCCTGCTGTCCATGCCTCTTACACAAGCATGCACACTCACACAAGCTAGCTTGACCATTGCAATGTGGTGCTGTAATCAGAACTGCACAAAGTAATCTGACATGTGCTTTTTGTTTGATATCATTTCAAACCTTGCTGAGCTCATCTGTCTTTTGGCAGTCTAGGAACACTGGTGTCAGAGTAAATTTGTCTGTTCTTGGAAAAATTCCAGGAGTAAGGACATGTTATTTAACAAATGTGGCCCCCAGAATGCAACCAGTGTTGCTGTAAATACTTAGACATATCAGGCTGTGTTCAGGATGGACCACACGCTGTGGATAAGTCCTCGGCTCAGTACGTGTTTCTACACTCAGACAACATTCCAATGCTGCGTCATATGTATGACTTAATTAGATCGTCCAGATCAAATGTTGGTTGAGATAGCAGCTCAACATACTGTGAGGAAAGACCAGCCAAGGACCAATAGAAAGTAGCATGAAAAGGAGGAAAGGAGAGAAGAAAGGAGTGGTTGACCTATAAGTCAGATCTGAGACTGTTGCTTATTATTGATTCATTTCCCCTTTCTGTTATGTTCTTTTGGCATTTTGTGTCCTCATTTCCACAAAATGAAAGAATGTACGGATGAAAGAAAATTCTGAAATCACATTTTGAAACTGAGCTGTGTTTGGCGCATTCAACTTGAAGCATTCCAGGAAGAGAAGTGTCCTTAGTCACACTGAAATTCTGATAGCTCAAACACTTGTGGCAGATAAAGCACACAAAGTAATTATTTAAATAATATGTGACACATGAGTAGATCTTATCCTCCAAAACGCCTGGATTGACAGCCATTTTATGTATTCATGATTGTACAACCAAGTGTTGGGCCGATACCGATACTAGATCGGTATCGGGTGCCGATCTGAATTAATTTACAGATCGGCAAGTATCAGAGCATGAGGCATTAAATCCGATCCGATATTAAACAAATAGCGGCCTGTGCTGCAGCCTGCAGGGTTCCTTCACTCACACAACGCATGTGCAGAAGGTGTAGTCTTAACGTGGTGACGCGCATATACAGCGCTGTGCAAGCACACGGGCAGAACAGAGGGAGGAGGGATGTTTTGGTTGTGAGCAGCGGGATCGGCGCAGCATGGCTTCTCAAGTGTGGAGTTTCTTTTCAGTTGAGACGCCAAAAAGTAGCCACGCAAAGTGCAATGTGTGTGAAACAATGGTTCTGAGGGGTGGAAAGAGCGTTTCCAGTGGCGTGCACAGACTTTTTGAAGGGCAGGGGCGAAAAGGGAAAAAAAGGGGCACACCATGTCCTCACCATGGAAGAGGGCACCATGTCTAAATGTTAAACAAATGGTACATTATGTAGTCTTAAAACTAAACAGTCTATCTACCTATCTATCTATCTATCTATCTATTATTCTGAATATGTAATCATATAATATGCAGGGTTTCCCCCAAAAAAACTGTTAGGTCCGAGGCGGCGGCAAGTATGTTTTCAATGGTGTTTAATATGTAGACAGACTAATGGCAAGCCTCAGTCGGCCTGCCTCAGTCATCAGATACGATGTTGGCGTATCCCTTTAAGATTATTTAGTTATTTTTTTTATTTTTTTATTTATCTCTGCTTTTCTCCCTCCCCTTCCACATTGACACAATTTCAAAAATCTGACTGCTGAATTGAAGTTATGGCCACATAATGCGATGTTTTTTTAAAAAAGAAAAAAAAATCAGCATCTTTAGAGTCAGAGTCATATAGAGAATCAGACAATGCACATTCTTGTAATGCTGTTTCACAAGCAACAACATAAATTTAGTTAAAATAAAATAAAACAAATCAAAGCTTAAGCCATAGCCTAGCTGTTGAAAAGCTCTGTACACTTTTACTGCTCCATGGAATAAACTGTGAGTCATTCATGTCTCTAAAATTAGCTAGCCTAAATGTATCTAGCCTTCACAAAATTCAGGAAATCTGCTTTGCACAGATGACTGCAGATTTATTTATTTTATTGCAAAGTGAATCACATTAAAGCCACATTCACAGAATAAAATGCTCACCTTGCTCTTTTCTACTTAGCTGATGGAGATGTCAACTTAAACCTGTAAACCCTGATATGTAATGCTAACCCAACTTTAACCTCATGCAAGCTTTGAAAAGCTATTCCCACAAGACATAGTGAGGTTGCTCCTCCTCAAACATGCAATAGGCATCTCTACCAAATAATAAAACTTCCAGGCTACAAACACTAATGTTTGTTAATGCACAGCTAATTGGTAACTCTCGAGACAGCTTGCTATATTAGCTTGTTAGCTACCTACCTCACACAGCAGTAGCATGCACAGCTGTCATCGCACCTCAGTCAGCATTAAGCCTGCCTCATTTTTTCCTCCCACATTTAGCAAAGACCTGCCCTACCTCTGATTGGCTAGTGGGCCTGCTGTTGCAGCATGTCAGTGGGTTAAGGTTAGGGCCAGTCAGAGGCATTTACGGGTGGGCCTTCACTTGACTGTGACCATGCGTCCCCACTGTGACCATGTGATATGGTGCATGTCTTAAACTGAATACTAAAATGGAAGGATGACTCATTTTAACAATGGGCAATGAGCACACATTTTGGCTCCCATGAGGGCACTTTAACATGTGTTTTGGCTCCTGGAGGGCACTTTTGCAGAGGGTTTGGCTCCAAGAGGGTACTCTAACATGCATTTTGGCTCCAAGAGGGCACATTAACACATATTTTGGCCCCCATGAGGACACTTTAATATGTGTTTTGGCTCCTAGAGGGCACTTTTGCACAGGTTTTGGCTCCTAGAGGATACTTTAATATGCATTTTGGCTCCAAGAGGGCACACTAACACATATTTCGCCTCCCAGAGGACACTTTAACACATATTTTGGCCCCCATGAGGGCACTTTAACATGTGTTTTGGCTCCTAGAAGGCACTTTTGCACAGGATTTGTCTCCCCACGAGGGCACTTTAACATGCGTTTTGGCTGCCAAGAGGGCACTTTAGGGGGGGCGGTGGCCCCCTTGTGCACGCCACTGAGCATTTCGACGTATAACACCACCAATTCGATCAAGCATCTAAAAATCAAGCACGCGAAAGAACACGGGAAGCCTATACAACTCCAGGCTAAACAACAACACACACAGAGGATCGAGGCTTCTTTCAGAAAGCGTGAAAAACTTCCAGGTGACTGCCATGTATGTTCAAGTTGCATGTAGTCCTACAACATACCATGCCACTACATATTGCACAAAGGTTGTTGCAACGCTATTTAACAAATGGCTTGAAATTGAGAATTTTCTGTTTGTTTTATGTTCTACTTCTATATACAGTCAGTGGTTTTACAATGTTGCCTACTGTACCGGTTTGGATCGGGTATCAGCACAATTTAATTTTAAAAGATCGGACCGGATCGGAATGTAAAAAAAGGGTATCAGCCCATCTCTAGTACAACCAATGATCCAAACCATAGACCGTTGACTAAAATTGATGCAATGACTGCTGTGGTAGTGTCACAGGTATACTCCTTTTTTTTCACCTTTGACCTTGCTAATTTATAGCCACATACACTGGTCTCACATGATTACATTGATCAAATCTTTTCCTTTTTTTGCCTTTCTACAGCCCTTTTGTATAATATGATAGTTACCTCATAATTCACTATTCTTATATCATTTTTGTTATTCGTTGAACGGCCAAGCTCACATTGTGTTGCGTCCGAGTTTTCTCTTTTCCCTTTTTTTCTGTCTTCTACTTATTTGTCTTTTACCTCTTTAAAAAAAAACTCATTGTATTTTTATTAAAAAACTGATTGTCTAAATTTGTATGGTTCAAACCGAGTTATCTCAAAATTTTGAGATGATGAGTTATCTCAAAATTTCGAGATACCGAATCATCCTGATATAACATGATACTGAATGAATCATTACTATATTTATAGGATTACTTTATTTACCTGTGGACTTTTAGCTATTCCCCTCAAAATGTAAGTTCCTTGTTGCAGTGTTAAAAAGTAGTATTTTATTAGTATTAGTAGTATTTTTTTTTGTCTGTAGAATTATTGTAGCCAACTTATTGTTATATCATCCACAGAAGTCAATAACTGCAAAAAACTCTCCATGTCTTAACCCAAGCATGAATAAGAATTGAACTTAATCATCTAAAGTGAGCCACATGCAATTTTCTATACAGTTTCCACATTCAAACATGAGTTTAGCAACACAATCACCTTATAACATTGTGATTTGGTATCACAAAATTTTGAGATAACTCAGTATCTCAAGATTTCGAGATAACTCGGTGTCTCAAAATTTTGAGATGATGAGTTATCTCAAAATTTCGAGATACCGAATCATCCTGATATAACATGATACTGAATGAATCATTACTATATTTATAGGATTACTTTATTTACCTCGTTTTTTAATCTTTTCGATTGTGGCAGCAGTACGCTTCCGTAGTGTGTGACTTCACTGGCTTGACCTTTTCTTGACATACCCTTGTTTCCAAAATAACAACCCTAATTCCTAAGAAGTTGGGGCATTGTGTAAGATTTAAATAAAAACAGAATACAATGATTTGCAAATCACGTTTCACCTATGTTCAAATGAACACGCTGCAAAGACAAGATATTTGTTATTCAAACTGACAAACCTTTTTGCTGTTTTGCAAATATTCCTTCATTTTAAAATTGACGCCTACAACAAGTTCCTTAAAAGCTGTAACAGGCAAAAAAAAATTCAGGGAAAGTTGAGAAACACTCAAAAAACGTCTGTTTTTACAGGTGAACAGGTTCATTGGAAACAGGTGGGTGTCATGATTGGGTATAAAAAGAGCATCCTCGAAAGGCTCAGTCCTTCACATGCAAGGATGGGTTCACCACTATGCGAGCAGATAATCCAACAATTTAAAAAGCATGTTTCTCAACATGCATTTGCAGGAATTGATGGATTTCATCATCTACAGTCCATAATATCACCAAAAGATTAAAAGGTCAGGAGGAATTTCTGCACGTAAGCAGCCCGTGACCTTTAACCCCATTGAGCGTTGTAAAAATTAATCTCCAAAGGGTGCTTCTGAAATCGCCCTTCTGGTAAAGCCTGGTTTATTCCTTCTGTGTCCCCGTGCTATGCTCCGCCCAATGCGGACGAATGACATAATTATCACGCCCACGCCCCCTCACGTGGTCTCTGTCAAGTGGAAACTTTCCGTATCACGCATCTAATTGCTGTACAGAGACGCGCGGACATAATGGTGGCTGACCCAGCGCTTCGAGTGTCAAAAGTGAAAGAAACAGGCGTTTATTTGATTAATCACACAGAGATCACTGTGATAACTTTGAGATGACTGTTCCTTGTGGTCACACTCTACAGAGAAGAGGAAAGGCGAATAAATAATGTTGGAAACTGTGTGAATATAGGCAGACTTCTACTCCAGTTAAATGTTTTGGTTGACGTGTGTTTGTGATACACCGCCCCCTGCAATTTGGAAATGGAAGCAAACATGGCTTGCGGACGGAAAAAAAGTATAAAAGCCTCATGCGTTCTTCCATGCGGATCCCGGGCGTCCTTTTTCTGTGTGGAAAGCATAACCCAGCCTTAAATTCGGTTATTCCCCGCTGGTTGACATCTGACGGAATTGACACTGATGAATGCTCTCCTCCAGTATAGTTTTGACAGGAGAAGTTCAGATGAAAATTGAAGCCAGACATCAAAATAAAACAGCAAGTGAGAGAAGAAGGTAAAACCTGCGTCAAAGGATTTTCATGCGGCTGGTACAACAGAAAAGCTTGGTTAGCTTCCTGTGTTTACTTTTTAATTTGCTGACACGGAAACCTCACGAACTGTCACTTGAATAAAGGGCATTGGGGCATTTTTCACGAAATATCAGGATCTATTAATGCACCAGGGCCCACATGGAAAACTCCATGAAGCTAATCATGCTAGGAGCAATTAGCATCATAAGAAAAGAGATGAAGCCACGGGACTGTGATGAGGAAACATAATGAAGTAGATAAAAACAGGTACATTATATCAAAGATATTTGACTGTGCAAAAGTCTGTGGTGCATTTGAAATGGCTTTGCCCTGGCGTTTTCAGGGGTTTGGTAGATTTTATTGCTTCATTGGACAGCTTGCTGGAGGAGCGTCTGAAGACAGCGACTGATTTTAAAGGGACGTCGAGGACGAAGCAAAACGAACTCTGTGACTGCATGCTGTCAGTTCTTAAAGATCACATTCTGAATGGAGTAAAACTCTTGTATAAGTTGTTAGCTTTTACATGCAAACATGTTCCCCACGTCCGTGTATGTAATTTTTGGTACACATGGTCCACTTGCACATGTCTTTGGTTAATCAAGCTTTTCAGAAGCATGTGGTATACTATATTTAAACATTTGTGTGTGCAATAATCTGTCATCTGCTGAGGGTTTTTTTGTTTTGAATTAATAAAAACATCTTTTTCATAGAGCACTTGAGGCCTGCAGTTTGTGTCAAATGGTCAAGGAAAGGTGGTTAATACTGGGTGCCGCAGAGCCCCACCAAAAATATTTTTACCAGCTGAATGTTTGAGTATGATCAACTAAGTCAGTAGCTCTTATTAATACAGTCTTTTAGTCATTAGTAAGGCTATAAAGAGCCGGAATCTACTGCTGTTTTGCTGGACCGCTGTTGTGCTGGGCTATTGTTCAACATCTCTGCTGCTCCCGGTAGCTTCACTGCCTGCTGGGTTTGCTACTTTGCTTGCCTGCGAGCCTGCCTGCTTGACTGCTTCTCCACCATCTGTCTGCATGCCTTCCTGTCTGCCTGCCTGCCTGCCTCACCTGTTTCTGGAGCCTTCTTTGTGGGTGGGGCTTTGCTCTGTGTGAGTGCTACTGCTAGGTTAACTTGGCTGGGCTGAAGTTCTGGTCATCTTGCCTGCCTGCTGGGTGGGCTGTGCTGACACTGCTGCCACTAGCTAAAGGCTAGTAGGCCTTCTTACAGAAACTGGGACTTCCGCAGGTTGCTGCTTTTCTTTGCAGCAGAGGTTTGAAGAGACTATTTTACTCTTTTTCTTTTCTTCTGGGATCAATGGACTTAGGGGGTTAATTTCTTTACTTTGATTATATATTCCTTCTTTTTTGGGGTTCGAATTTATTTACCTTCTGTTCATGTTTACGTTAATTTGCCAGAATGATTTTGTCATTTCCCTCAGGATCAATGAATTATCTATCTATCAATCTATCTATCTATCTATCTATCTATCTATCTATCTATCTATCTATCTATCTATCTATCTATCTATCTATCTCTTTTGTGTTCCTGCCATTTGTATTATTTCCATTTCATTTGTTTATTTGAGTTACCATTTAAGTGAGTTATTGAGTTTGCTTAATTTGGGTTTACTTATTCAAAGTTATTTTGGGCAGCTTTTATTTTCTGTTGATAAGTTTATTCATCTTCATTTCTCTGGTTTCTGCGAATTATATTGTTTTGGTTATTTGAGATTTATTTACTTTTTTCAGCTCCCTACAGTGTTTTCTTTTTCTTCTTTTTCAGTTTCTGAGTCTGGTGTTGGTGCTGGTGGTTGTTGTTGGAGGTTCCCTCCTTTTTGGTTTTAAGTGTGCTTCCTTTGAGTTTTTTTTTTTTGTTTTACAAGAGTGTGTGTAGGCTACTCATGTACACCTGTGGTTTTTTCAATTTGATTTTCTTCACTGGTATTCCTCCCCTTGATCTATTGCACTTGCCTCAGCCACTTAACACCCCCCCCCCGATTTTACCAAATGATAGAATAATTGTTTTCTTGTGAACTCTGTCTCATGCTCCTCTTTTCAGTACACGAACCAGGTAGTAGTTGTTCTGTTCTAAAGTTTCAATCATGTTTCCCTGGGTGAAACTCACAGGGCGGCATTGCCTTACCCTTGTGCTGCCACACATGTATTGAAAGGGCCCAGGTTTCAAAATACCAGAAATATGTTGTAATTTATTGGGCCAGGTGGTTGACTGTATATTTGTCTATTTATTGCACCCAGGGCAAATTTATGAAACATATGAGCACAAAATGCCAAAGCATAACCTTCCAAATACTTCCTCTCTTTACCTCTAAAGGTCAGGTTGCGATGAAGATCTACCTTAAGTTGTCTAATTGTATCTCAAAGATTTATGGATCTTTCAACTGCAGTCACCTCCCTTCAAAGGCCAAGGCCGTAGGGTCATCAAAGCAGTGAATTCAGAGTGAGGGGTGGAGACGTTGGTATGTACATATTTCTGTGCCTGTCCGTCCATTAAGACCCAGTTCAAGTTTTATGACCCTGTTTTTTTGCCAGTCCCCTGTGCTTCAAGGGGTGAGTGTATCAGTGACACAAGTTTAAGATTACTTGTGCTTCCATCAGGAGGAGATAGCTTTAACTGGATTTGACTGTGAGATGAAGCTCCAGGTTTAGACTCTGGGTAAATGGTAATTGTTTAAAAGCTATGACACAGTAGGCAAAGAGGGAGTGACATTTGTTTGTGATTCCTTGGCTTTTGACCCAGCATGACACTCTGCTCTGTTTGAGGGTTTTATGGTTTGTTTTTATTATTCTTTAAGTTGCTGTTTTTATTGTTCTTGAATTAAATTTTAGGAACAATTAAACAATAATCAAAGTCTTTATACCTGTAATTTTATCTTTGTTTTAATGTGTTGTCCATATATATACCGCACTTTGTTACAGCTGTGATTGTCTTTTAAAAGTGTTTTATAAATAAAGTTGAGTTGAGTTGAGTTCTTTTTCAGGGATCATGCTGTCAAAAATGAATAACGTGAAAGTTGAATTCAAAACTTGTTGAATTGCTCCCTGCCCCGCATCAACCAAGCATGTTACCCAGACAGACCGGACCATAGCAGTGTCACTACCAGATCTCAGAGAAGGCAAAGTTACAGAGGGTCTCAAAAGTCTCTGAAGGCTGTACTGGCCAGAGTGTGTTTGACACGTCACTGTGGAGGAGATGGACATTGCACAGAGAAATGGGCACAATAATTCTGGGCCAACTCAGTGGCTGGAATGGGGAGTTGCCAGGATTAGCATGTAGAATGTTCACCCGGTTGCTGGATTCAGCATGCTTCAACCACCCCCTGATGCACATTTAGCCATAACAGTTGTGCATCAAGCCTCATTTAACATCCTTGAAAGGCACTGACTACTTTGAAAACAGCAGATTTGGTATGTTATTAACTCTAGGTGCACTGGCTCCAAGGGTTGGAAGAAGACAGCCAAGCAAGTTAAAAATCCAGTAGATTGCTAGTCTTGGATTAATAGAGACAATCTTGGACAGCTCATGTCCAGCATACTCAGTGTCCTATGAAAGGATTTGCCATGCTCAACATGTTGGAAATCTTTCCGAGAGCTAATATCCAACTGAGTTAGATGCTGATCCAACCAGTTCTTGAGTTCATGCCAGGAACCACCCCCAACCTACCTATCACCTAGCCAATCATGATTCTAGTTGGTTTCTAGCTTTAGTGTGCTAATCACCAGCCTCAGATGCTAGTGGCTAAACATTGCTGGTGCTGTTTTCCAGCCTCTATACCAAGAGGTGATTTAGGGCATGGTCACACTGGCCAATCGAGCCGTGCTCAGCATGCTTGGGAGAAGTGTGCGGATGCAAGCTTGATTCATGCACAAGCATGTGCCCGGGAGTGTACATGATGCACAATGCATGACGTATGATTGAAGAGACCACTCCTCTCGCTAATCATTTTAAACAATGGCAGGGAGTTGGAGGCTGTGTTGGTCCAAAACAACTTAACAGAGGCCAAAAAGTGAGTAAAGTTGTATCAATGCTCTTTGTGTTCTCTAATCTGCTGGCTTTGATGGAACCCCGTCTTGTAAAAAGATGTTTCATAGTGACTACAGCGGTCGTGTGTGTGTGTTGGCACTCTGGCTTTTATCTGGTTCATGTTGTAGTAGTGTGACCACTGGCTGTACTGTCCTGTGGGTGAGCAGCGCGGCAGGGGGGTGAATCACACTTGAGTATGCCACTGTTTGGTCAGTGTAACTGCGCCCTTAATGTGTTGCTAGCCTGGGTATACTGAGCTTTTGAACACTCCAGCCTGTAATAGTTAAGTGTGGTGGGAGCTGGGTTCAGTGTTGCCCTTGAATGCAGCTTCATGAAATTAGGTCAGCTCCTCCCCCTTAGTCAGTTGAACTTTATTTAAAGCACCTGTAGCAACATGGCTGCCTCTTTGTCTTGCCTGCCTGTTAGTGGCTGCATGTCCCTAGAGCTGAGGTAGGTAACAACTATAATAAGTATGCCAAGATTATTGTAAGTAGTGATAGGCAAGTGAAGCCTCATGAAGCTGTGGGGCTTTCCTTCTAGTTGTGCCGAAAAATGCTCAAAGCTTAAGGGCTTCAGTCTAACCAAGTCAAGTGACATCTGGTGGTTTACTGGAGCCATAGCAACCTCTAAAGAGCGCAACTGAAGCACTGACACTTTTTCAATCCCATGTCAGCAATGAAAGTTCAGGAAACACTTTGCTTTTTTAATCTGCTGTTTTTGTTCATTTATACACAGGGCTTTGAACCGATTCGCGGAACGAAACCGAAAACCAGAAACTTTTTAATTTTCAATTTTCCGGAGCAGAACCGGAACGTTAAAATAATGGAAAACTGGTTAATACCGGTATTTTTTCCGTTCTTGACGTCTTGGTCTTGAAGCCCAAACACATTCCCTTCCTGTGCTTCCCCCCAAGCCCTGGCACGCTGGGGGCCAAGAAGCAATCAAAAGAGATTCATCCATTTTCCAAACTCAAGCAGAAGAATGGGTAAATATTACAGATTAATAGTCTTAAAATATGTTACAACAATTTACTATTCACACGAACTTTGTCGTGGCTGTGGGCTGAATTAAAGATGCTAAAGCAGTTTTGTAAACAGCTAGCATGCCCACTACTTCAAAAAATATTTCTCAAAACACTACTATTATACTGAATACAATCCTTTTTTTTTTTTTTTTTGGTGTTATGGATGGATCAAGAATCATGATTGTGAATATTAGCCTACGGGCAGGAATAGAATAGAATAGTACTTTATGAATCCCCAAAGGGAAATACTATCCATAGCTAGCCAAATTATTTCAAATGCAGCTGAAGTTGCCTGCCTTGTTTAGATAAAGTTTACATAGATTTGCTATGTTAGTAGATACTTTCATTGTTATATGAGCTCACTGGCAGCTGTATCGGATTGAGAAATGTGAAGGCTTGATGGGATATGTTCTCTTTTTTTGCAATAAATGACATGGCATAATTTATTCTTGTCTTCATTAATCTAGATTATCAATATAACCAATCTAGGTATATTATGCATGAAATTTATACTACTAGGTGAGACAGCTTGAATAACAGGGGGCTGTAAGAAGTGATGCAGCTTCTATAATGCACAGGTGTGGTGAATTGTAGTGCTTGTGAGATAAATAACAGCCCATTTGAATGTGCTAATGTTACTCCTCCTCCGATGGCACATGGAACGATATTAATCGGTTCAGGAACGAAATTTTTTTGTTCTAACTGGTTCAGGAACGTTTGGTTGGGGGTTGAATCGAAAACCAGAAACGTTAAAATACTGTTTCTGTTCCGGATGAACTGATTGGGAAAAAATACTGGTTCAAAGCCCTGTTTATACAAATTAAGGATTCCATAACCATCACATTAAAAACGCAGCATGCAAATGCCTCAGCATGGATTAGGTATTATTGCTGTAAGATAACTCTTTCGGACAAAGCAAACACCACACCTAAAAGTAATTGTAATTTTGAGACCCATTTAAATTAAACACAATGTTCAAGAATTGAAACATTAAACGTTGGGCAAAAGAGAAACAAATATTGAACCTTGATTGGTTGTATAAGATCACAATGATCCCAAACCTTGGATCGATACTTTACAGAGCCCCTAAGTGCACATAGGAAGAAAAACCCTCACAACCCAACATTGTTGGGCCATGATGATGCATCTTATATACTTTATATGGCACAAGCAGCTCAAAGCTGTCAAACCAAGGAGACTTTCTGAGCCAATGAAACAAACGAAAACACCTCAGAAGCTCAGAACACAAAAAACCAGGAAGGCGTGGATTGAAGCACGGATTGAAGCGCGGATTGAAGCACAGATTGAAGCACAGATTGAAGCGCAGATTGAAGCTTCGTTCAAAACTTTGTTCGTCATTGGTCACGTGACTGTGCTGTTTTGATACAGCTATGAACCAGTGATTCGAACTATGCTTCAGGAAGAGTAACACATGCCCTGAAGCCTCGGTTTCATTTGCCCATCACTAATTGTGAGTGATTTTGCATTTACTTGCAACTAACAAAGCTCAGTTGGTATTGAGGTTGTCCCCTGTTGGTTTGTCTACCTGTTTGCCTCCCTCACATATGGATTCATTGTTAAAGATGTGTATATATTTTAAGGGCCCATTTTACCTCATGTTTAGAGTGGTGTTCCTGATTGGCCTGTGGTTCAAGCCCAAATGTCTGAAGGCTGGATAGCTGTCACCCTGTCTGTAAGTTGGGTAATAATGCAAGGGTTGATGTACATATGTTTCATTGTAT
Source organism: Thalassoma bifasciatum (assembly GCA_008086565.1). Classification (NCBI taxonomy): domain Eukaryota; kingdom Metazoa; phylum Chordata; class Actinopteri; order Labriformes; family Labridae; genus Thalassoma; species Thalassoma bifasciatum. Next base: position 120,360 of record RPOG01001260.1, read on the forward strand.
AAAGAATTTGCCATGAATTGTTTATTCTCTGTATTTCAGGCCCTTATCAGCTGCTGTTCTGCCTGTTTCGCCTCTGTGATTTAAGTAGTGTTAGCACATTTTAATTGAGTCAACTGGTTTACTTGTTGTTCGTTGTTTAATACTTGTTTTATCTCCCCCTGTAGTGAAGTGGTTGCCGGCTGCTGGTGGAAGCTAGGCACTCTAGGTGGTTCCCTGCACTGCTTTGTAGCGGTAAGCGCACCAGGACACGTTAGCGTGCACCTGTTTGCTGTGGATTCAAGAGTGGTGAGTATTTTGCACTCCTGGAACACAGCCTTGATGTTAGGCTGCCCCCCCCATCTTTCTGATGCAAGAACTCTAACAAATGAAATCAAAGGATCCACCTTAAAGAGCAGAGGTCATTCGAAATGACTTCTACAGTTTAACGGGCCATGCCAACATCGCAGCTTTGTCCGAGCCTTTCGGTGCCAGGTCCATTTCCTTTTCTTTCAAACAGATACTTAAAGTCCAAAGTTAAGTCAGGTGTGAAAACTTTTCAGGTTGTATAAAGCAATTTTGAGTGAGGTTCAGCACCAGCATAATCCCTTGTTTTGGATTCTCATGTGCTGTGGTCTCCATTTGTTTCTTTTTTATTAGTTTATTTGACAGGGGTCATGCAAGACAAAAACTGTCAAGCCAGAGTTAGCTAGATAGCCAGTTTTCATCTGTGGTCCCTGGGCAGGAAGATGCACAAGAATACATGATGCAATTAATGAAGGCAAACTAGCATTTAAAACAATGCACACTGAATGGCAGTCCATCACTGATATCATCACATTTAAACTGTTATTCAATGGGGCAGATGGAAAGAGTCATGGAAACTGGGTAGGAAAAAGCAGTCATGCACTGAAGGGATTCAGCCTCAACACATTGACTCCTTCTTGTCAGACCGAACACTATAGCTGAACAGGCACTCCACTAGTCATTGAAGCAAAGGTCCCATGTTGTTTGGTCCAAGCATCCAGTTGAACCAATCTTGGTCCACACAACAGACCATTCAGGGGGACATCTGCAGCAGAAACTTGTTCTTTTTTAATCTTTTTAGGGATAATTAATGCCAGAAAAGTGTTTTTGGCTCTTAAGCGCAGTCAATGTCCAATTAAGATTTCTACTCTGTTAATACCTCAACAGCTTTCTGTCTCTTCAACTTCCTACTTGACAGACCTTAAAGCTCATTGACTGTCTGTGTGTGTGTGTGTGTGTGTGTGTGTGTGTGTGTACGTGTGTGTTTGTGTGTGTGTGTGAGAGAGAGAGAGAGAGAGATGGAAGACAGACAATAAAATATTAAAGCATGCTGACAGCAGAGGATCATGGGATAAGCCATGGGATTACATCTGTATGCATCAAATAAGAGGTGATAAAAAAAAATCAAATTAGAGGTGATTCCTCTTCTAAGAAAATCTGTCAATGATACTTGTGAAAATACAAACTACTGATTGTTACTGTAGTGCTATTTGAATAACACAAGTGTATTTCTGAAAGTACATCTATAGTAATAACACATCCCAAACTGCTGGTTAACTTTTCTCTTGTAGGCATACTCAGGATGGGAAAAGTCCAACCCTGTGGTAATATCATCCTGGTCCAAGTTTCTAGCAGATGGTATGAACAGTGAAAAAATAAACATTTTCATCATTACAACAAATCATTTGGTTAACAGGAAGAAACAATATCTAAAACGTTTAAAATGTCCAAAAGTAGCTTCAGTCAAGATGAGCCACTGTGTTTTTTGGGGGGAAACAAAAATACCAGTTGCAGGATTTGTTTTTTCCTCTTTTCAAGATTCATTTACACAGGCTAGGGTGATTTGATTCCATGATGTACAGTTTGAGAAACAGGAACACTGTAAAAAAAGACACTCCAGAAATACAGAGTACAGGTACAGCTTAGTGAGGTGCAGGACTCTTGGCTAACAGCTACAATGTGCCCTTGTCAGCCAACCTGGTCCCTAAAGAGAAACTGATGTATGACTCATGACCTTGACATTGCTGTCACAGATGCTTTATAAATTAAATCGCCACACAAGGTTTTAATCGATGAAAGAAAATGGAGATCCCTCGGCTTTTGCTACAAGCCTAAGATGCACACTTGATGAGGGGAATGCTCTAGTATTGCAGTTGCACCCCTCAGGGCTGTATGTGTTTTCCAGAACTGAATTTAGACCCCTATTTCTGTGGTTGAAAAATGCACAGTTTCCCTTTCCACGGGGAAAGTCCACGTGCCAAAAAGCGCCTCCTGGAGCCGTTTGTAGGGAGGCTCAACCCTTTCCTTCACCCTTCACCTCACTCTACCTCGACAGAAACTTGGTTTAATCTGAGGGACTATGGTCAACTTGTCTGTATTTCTTGAGTAGTCTGTGTTTAGTGATAACTTGCAAAGTGTTTCTTTTTCCAGCCCTGCAGCATATACACCATGGTTAGCGACCCAGTGGATAGCTTTGATTTCCTGCTCCAGACATGTCTGCGGAGTAAATGCTGTTGTTCTTTGGATGTTTCGTATAGGAGCCCTTATTGATCTGTTTCTGGTGAGTCTCAGTTTTATTGTTAGGAATAAGTTACACCACGGTTTCAGTCTGGTATGAACCTTTAATAGACAGGCTTGCTTTTCTTTGATTTGTTTCCAATTAACATATTAAAATCTGTTGTTCACTAAAATAAAACCATCATGGAGTGGTGGGAAGGAAGCAAGGAAACCTTAACCTCTTAGCTTTCTGGGTAAAACTCTGTAGGAGTTTAGGAGATTTTAGTCTCAGGTGACCAACACTAGCAGATGCACTCTCATTCATCATAGTCCAGTCTGAAGAAATCATGCCAACAAAACATCTGTATCAGTGCTGTGTCTTCTTTGTAGTCAACTTTGTTCTCTCTGTGAAAAGGTTTGCTAAATATTGTGAAATCATAGCTCCCAGTCACGGATTGTACTGCTCCTGTTGAGTACGTCCATCCATCCATTTTCTTAACCATCTATCCAGCTATTCAGGGTCACGGGTGGCTGGAGCCTATCCCAGCTGTCATTGGGCAAGAGGCGGGGTACACCCTGGATTGGTCGCCAGTCAATCGCAGGGCTGACATAGAGACAAACAACCATTCACGCACACACTCACACCTACGGGCAATTTAGAATAATCAATTAACCTAACATGGGCGTGATTTGGGACTGTGGGAGGAAGCCGGGGTACCCGGAGAGAACCCACGCATGCACGGGGAGAACATGCAAACTCCACACAGAACGGCCAACCATGCACGAACAGGGAATTAAACCGGCGACCCTTTTGCTGTGAGGCTGAAGCGCTACCCGCTGCGCCACCGTGCAGCCCTGTTGGCTACGTAAATATGAATAATTATGCACAGCAAAAACATCAATTTTTGGCAGTCTGTCCAGCTACAGCAGGCGTCGTGTGAACGGTAAGGCTATTGGTAACTGTACAAGTGATTGACTGGGCAGATAACCAATCAACGAGCCTGTTAGGCGGGATTTACGCAGTATGAGCTAATACTAATAGTCTGTCAAGCAGAGAGCACTTGTTTTATAAATCAGGCTCTCCTGGGACCAAATCTCCATGTCTCGAAATGGGAAAACTTTTGTCTTGTAGCCAGAAGTCTAAGGAAAACAAACACACCTAGCTTTGCCAGATTCACATTGAGGGGGAAATGCTATAAGACTGAGAAGCTGCCATTGATGAGAACAGGCACGACAGACAGAGATAAAACGAACTTTACAAGAGAAATTTCACCACTCGATATAATTTGATGAAACAAAACTTTCTATATGTTTGAGCTCTGGATTCCTCTGCTGGAAGAGAGAGTGAATATTCAAGGTGCGGGCTACAGAGGTGACTTCAGGACCCCAAGAGAGGTAGGATGACCCAGATGTTGTGGTTGCCATCTGAGCAATTCTTTCACTCATTATGTTTCGTTGGTGAAGAAAACTTTTAAACAAACTAAGTGAATGAAATTCAAAGATTATAATTTCATTTTTTCAGTCAAATAAACTGTAAAAAGAACCTAGCAGCTAAAACGTGAGGAATCTCAGCTTTCTAACCCTATATAGCTTTCCAAGGTTTGACAAAGGCGTTGCTGTTTGATGACATCAGAGGACTGGCAAACAGCTTGCCCTCTCGTCAGTGGGAACTAAGAGGTTAACCCTGATAGCAGCATACAACAGAGAAGTGAATCAAGGACAAGGTCAAGGTAATCTCATTTATCTAGTGGCCTTGAAACCAGTTTAGATGTATGGGTATTCATTAAAAATCTAATAAAAATGACCTGGAAACAGATCGTCAAAGATTTAATCACTGGTTTTGCTCATCTGGATTTTATCAGCTCCTCCATCCATTTAAAAGCCATTTCTCTCACTACCAAAGTAGCTTTCATCTGAAACCTTCACTTAGAAGTTGTCAAAAAGTTATTGCAAAAATGACTTGATTTCATGATGTATCAGTTAGTTACCCTTGGCAGCATAGAGACCTGCATGCAAAGACATTAATGGGTTAAACAGTGAATAGTATAAGCTCTGAAGTCACAGAATCCATCAAAAGACACTTTTAGAAGGTGGATAGGTAATCAAATTTCCCTTTTAGTAATTGAAATTGAAAACATGACATTTAATTACTATTTTTCAATTTCCTAATAATTTCCAGACCAAAGAGAAAAATATCTGCCGGTGTTATCAAGGAAAGGTGAACTGTATTTTGATTTTTCACTCCCTGACATTGAGACTCAGATTGATATTTCCTATAAACCTTTCAAAAAATTATCATCACATGTTCTTGACTTTGCTTTCTCAATCTAAGGAGGATTTATCAACCTGTTGCCAGTTACTCACTGATGAGCTGCTTTTGTGAGGTTGGTGCTAGGCCTCTGAGCTCGCTTTTTCTTGTTGGTCTTCTGCATCTCTAGACCCCTGTGGACAAGGATCTCCTCTCCTCAAAAATCCAGCAGTAGCTAAAAGTTGCTGATGAAATAACATAAAAAAGGGAGACATAAAAGAGTGAAATAGTCCAAAGTGTGAAATTTTGCCGGTGGAGTCAACAGAAAGCCTGGACTTTCACTCACTGAGCACTGGCTGCTCTATGAGCAGCCAGCTCAGAGTGAGTGTGAAGTGTTTCTAACCTTGCTCCTTCTTTGGCATCTCACTCATGGAACCAGTGCAAGGAATTTTCGTCACCCCCCTCAAACTGTCAGAAATCCATACCCACAGAGAAGAAGTTCACACCCAGAGGGGTGTCTTCATAAATGAGCCTACATGCAGGATAACAAACAGGCTGTGTGAAGTCATCTTTATTTTTATTTTTATTTTTATTTTTTTTTTGTCATCACAGTATACCATATACAACACATTTACCATGAACTCCTATAAAAGATAAACCAGTGCTATAGACATTGCTTTGTGAACATGCCAGTCAGCTGGGCAACATGTTTTACAGGTTGATGAGAATCACCAGGCCACAAGTCACAGTTCTGGAGTCTTCAGTTACAGCAGGCTGCTGATTCAGAGGAGGAACGGGGAAGCCTGGGTGGAGTGAGAGAGAGGAAGAGTGGTAGGAGTCTTCATTTCTTGTAAGTGAGACAGGCAGTATGATGTGTGCTATTACATAGCCTGTGCTGTCAGTTTGACCCCCAGTGGCTCTGGATGTCATTACATACACCCTGTTAATGTTTATGTTGCTTGAATCAGTCAGAAATACCTTTTTCGCAAAGTGAAGGCTCAGATTTTCAGGAGGAAAGGATCAAAATATGAATGGACGAATAGACAATTGTATGCAGCCCTCTATAGCAGAGCCATTTCTGTTGTGCTTTGTTTACTAGAGATGGATTTGTTAACTCGTGAAAGGAGACTAGCTCTGGTGACACAGTCATCTAAAACTGGTCTGGGCCGTTTCTAAAAGCTCCAAACAGCCTGGGGTCACTAGCCGATTGAGCACTCCCGTGTCTATGGCATGAAGACGGTAGAGATAGTCATGTTTGAGCTTCAAAAGGAGCTTGTTGAGGACTTTCAGCCTCAGGGATGCATCCTTCTCAACTCAGAACCTTCAGATAATCCCTAAATACTGATCTGATAAGGAGATTAAAATCTATCTATCTATCTATGTATCTATCTATGTATCTATGTATCTATCTATCTATCTATCTATCTATCTATCTAACTAACTAACTAACTAACTAACTTTCTAAACTATGACACATTCCTGAGAACTGCCTCTGTGTTTGAACAGCTGTTGTAAACTTGATATCCACTGACATGTTCACCTGAAGATCTCCAGTTTATGAGGGCACTCTTCAAAATGGAACACCGGGAGCTGACAGAGACACATTCATACCATCAAGCTCAGAGAAGGCCAGAATTAAAGTGTTATTAAATTAAGAAAACCAAAGCTGGGGTTCATCTTTACATGGACAGAGGGAGGAGGAAACAAAAACACTGGCTGCTCCACCAATTAGAATCAATCAACTGACTGAACGACCTGCTCTAAGTTCCAGGGGTTCCTGTTAATGGAGATCCTTGGGTTTAAAAACTTTTAAAGTAAGGGTCTGCTTACCCCTCTGCCCTGCTCTCTGCTGAGCTCTGTCGATGCAAGGCTTGTTCAGAGTGCTCATTTTCACTTGTTTTACTACAGCTCAGCTCAGCTCAGCTCAGCTCAGCGTGAGAATGTATACTGTCTGAAACATTGAGTGATTACCCCATTTACTTCATAGCTGCAAGTTCAACAGGACTCCATGTGCAGACAAAAATCAGTCAAGGAGGAGTTAATCTCTTTAAACAGTGAAAAAATTGTGAAGGGAAAAATAGACAGTAAGGTAAAACTTGGATATCATTTGTGTTCATCTTTACCAGCTGCAAAGCTGCTAAATTGTCAAGTCAGTTGCGGAATGTCTTTAGTAGGTCAAGAAGCCAAAGTGTTTGCAGCAGCTGTCATGTGAAAACACGAGGTCTAGACTCAGTTATATTTAAATTTAACAATGTGAAAAGCGTAAAAATGCGAAAATTCTTCACCTTGTACTGACGGTGAGTCACAGATCCATGTTTGAAAACGTGAAGCTTTGACATGTTAAGTGATGGTGCAGTGTGAAAAGCCTCAGTTAAAAAAGAAATTCTGCTGTTGTGACTGTGTTCTATGTAAATAAGTCATCTGGCTGTGTGCCTGCAGGCCATGTCCTCAGGAAACCGTTGAGTGACAGGTGTTGACTTACTTGACTGATGATGCTTCCATTTTTGCTGCCCAGATAAGTGCAAAACCCTGAGCCACATGACACTCTGCCCCTGTACAAGGGTGTGTGTGTCAGTGCATAATCCATCCAACTGACACACTATGCTCCTGTTTCCCTGTCCCTTCTATCTGACAGTTTAACTTTGATCCTACAGTTTTTATTAAATGTGTACACAAATTTCAAAAAGTTTGACCCTTGTGGTATGCAGGCCGTCTTCTACAACTTATTTACTGGAGTCACTCATGAAGTTTGTACAGTCTTTTGATGTGTGGTGGCCTGAATATGGGATGAAACAAGCAGAGTAGAGTGGTGACTCTTTTGAAAGTGCCTTTTTTTGGACAACCAATCCAATCACCCATAACTATAATTTTAGAGTATGTATACTGGGAAATAAGCTCAGCAAGGTAGTCAATGGATCTGGTCACAGCCGATGGGGTCTATAAATCCCTATTACAATGAACAAGTCATTTGACCCTTCATTTACTTTTAGAGCTACAAATTCAAAACAGTTAGGTACTGTGACAGCATGTAAGATGGAAACAAAAAAACATAGTTTGACACCAAAAGTCCAGAATGTAAGTCTAAATGGTAAATGCAAAAAGGGACAGGTTCTTGTCCCACCGTAAGCTTCATGTATAACACATTGACAGTAACGCAGTGCAGATTGTTTACCGTCTAGTCCTTCATACTTTGCATTGCCCCCTTTAACATCAGTGACAGCTTGAAGTCTTTTGTAGTTGTGGATGAGGGTCTTTATTTACTCAGATGGTAATCTGAGCAATCTTTTCCTCATAGTTCCCAGTGTTCAGAACCAGTTTTCCATCCCCTGTCTTTCGTCTCTGCCTGCCGATTCTGTACTTGTGCCTCTGACTTGTTTCCTGGATTACTGACCCTGTTTCTAAATAAAGACCACGTTCTGAGTTTTAACCCTGGTTCCGCGCCTGAGTCCTCCTTCAGTCTGTGTCTTGACAAAAACATCAGTGACCCACCTCTGTGTTTCACAGTAGGAATGGTGGACCTATCATCATGGGCCTTGTTGACTCCTCTCCAAATGTTATGTTTATGGTTGTGGCCAAAAAGTTCAATTTTGGTCTCATCACTCCAAACGACTTTGTTCCAGAAGTTTTGAGGCTTGTCTCTGTGCTGTTTGGCGTATTGTAAGCGGGAAACTTTGTGGCATTTGTGTCAAAATGGCTTTCTTCTGGCAAATTGACCACACAGCCCATTTTAAGTCAGGTGCCCCCTTATTGTGCATCTTAAAATATTTTGGAAGGGAGTCCTGTATTTTATCTGAAGTCATCTGTTGTTTTTTCTTTGTATTCCTAACAATTTCCCTGGCAGTTGTGGCTGAAATTTTTGGTTGGTGTGTCTGATCGTGGATGGAATCAACAGAATCCCTCATTTTCCACTTCTTAATTAGAGTTTGAACACTGCTAAATGGCATCCTAAATTCCTGGAGTATCATTTTTGTAACCCTTCCCTGTTTTATACAGTTAGATTTCCTTTTCCTGCAGATCCTTGGACAATCCTTTTGCTTTCCCCATGACTCTAAATTGAAAAAAAAATGTCAGTGCAGCATTGGATGAAAGATGCAAGAGATGCAAGAAAGAACTCAGAAACTCACTGACCTTTTATACACATACACTGATAATGAGCAAATACATCACAGGTGAGGATGGTTACCTTTAGTAGCCATTCAAACCCATTTGTGTCAACTTGTGAGCATGCCATCAGGCTGAAATCACCAGGGTCATTTTGGAAGTGTCTGTTGTCGTTATGATTTAAAAAGAGTAAATACAGTTGTTTGTTACTAAATGGCTTCACACAACCACTAACCATGTAAGACAGAAAATATTTTGTGGTATCATCCGTATTCTCCGAACAATGACCAAGAAATCATAAATAATGATGGAAGTCATAAACTTTTGAGCACAACTGTACTTGGCATCTTCTTTCTCATCCCCCCTGCATCCTCGTCCCTCTTCCACCACATTGACCTTTGATTTCTGTGTCACAGTATTGTGGAAATGGTACACACACTGTCCTGCTCAGTTCATACATGCTAGCAAGTTCATGGGATTCAACTCTGAGTGACTGCGTAGAAGTGGTTTATCACTGGTTGAAACTAATGCTTCACAAACCCCTCATCAGAAAAAACTGATGTTCACCTGAAAGAAATTTTCATTTTAGGACACATTTCCAGGATAACAATAATAAAAGATTAAATTTGCTTGACAGGTTTTGAGAGGGCATGATTATTCAGCATTCAGTGGTAAAGATTATTTTGACTGACATGACGAAAGCCAATGATAATGTGATAAAACAGCAGAGAAACATATGAAATCAATTGATGCATGTCCAAAAACATTTACAATTTGGTGCAAGGAATGAGAAACTGATGCTATGAAATGACCAAGTGCTGTGAGGGTTGAAAAAACAGTTATGAGAACTTGAATCCTGATCAGAGAAATGCACCAAAGTGATTGAAAAAAACTGTGAGTCCCCAGTGGCTGTGTCAGCAGTGTGTGAAAGGGATTAGTGGGAAAAAGAATGAACACAGCTTTGAAGCGTCACACTCTCTGTGTGCTGTGTAACATCAGCTCCACTCAGTGGGAGACTAGAACCATGCAATCAAAAGGACATGATGTCATGACTGAGTGTCATCTCTAACACTAAAGTCAGCTTTGGGATAAAAGTACACGATGTGGTGGGATACAGGGTTACACTCCCTGCCACTAGGGTTGGTGTGGCCGAGTGGCCTAGTGATGGGTCGTTCATGAACGATTTGTTACAATGAATGAAACATCTGGGTGAAAGAACTGAACCGAATCACTTACTTGAAAAGCTTAATTCATTTATGAACTGCAGTTGTGCTCCCCTCTCCCTACTCTTGTCTCTGTCTCTCTTGACCGTTAGAGTTGCCTAAGCCCCCCCCCCACACACCCATTTATGTCAGTGATAGTATTGACTCGTCAACAGAACAGAGTCAGCCGCTCAAGCCCGCCCCTACATCTCCCTCTCGTGTCACCAAAATTGATGAAGTAGTAAATATTTAGGTTTCGCGGAAATATATGTCAATGATAGTTGCTATCGTTTTGCAAACAGCTTATAAATCCACAATTACTCAGCTGACTGTTTTAAAATCAATTCTGATGGTCTCAATAAACATTTAGTTCATGAATGAATCACTGACGGACTGAGATAGAGAGACACAGCTAAGTCACTGACCTGGAGCTCTGAATAAGTGATTCATACTGAACGTACTGAAGTTACGTACATCCAGTATTGGAACGAATCGCGAACTGAACTGAAGCTCTGTGTCAGTGCATTTAGTACGTAAACGAATCACGAACTGACAGAGAAAGAGAGACTCAGAACGGACTAAAGCCCTTGACTGGTCCTGGACATGTATATAACATATCAATATCAAACACTCCGTACACTTTTTGATAGTATTTTCATACCTAAAAGTTGAATCCCATGAACCCTAACTTGGCTGGCATATATTACACTTGTCCTCATTTGCTCTGGTGCATTTCTCACATCACTATTAACATTTGCACAACAGTTAGTGCATTTCTCAAAACAATTAGTACAACCTGCAAAATCGAGGTGATAACCTGCAGAAGCATGTCACTTGCTCAAAACAGATAGTTCATGCCTCAAAAGTAAGTCATTACATCAGTGAAGTGTCTGAGTGATCAAAATGAAAAGTCCTGACATCATTGTTTATGAACAAGACAGTCAAACTAGATGTGGCGAGGGCTAAGTGGTTACGGCAAAAGTTTGTTGGTGTTTTAGTACATCTGGTATTCACATTAACCAAAGTCAATACAAAGTTTATATGTTGCCAGACAACGCCACCCTGGGAATTTCACCCAGGGAATTCACAATTTGACACACAAGACACACAGGTTCGTCATACTCAAGGGCTTGAGACGTGGTTTCCAGTATAAAAAAACAATCTTTAAAATAGATCATTAAAAACAACACTCACACAAAAGGGGGAAGGGAAGAAAAACACAAAAGAAATATTCAGGTGCTGAGGGTACCTGTGGAGAGGAGGGCTAGTGAAGGGGGAGGTATCCACCAACTGAAAGAAAGCAAATGAAAAGCACCCAGACACAAGTGACACACACACAGGGTAGTGACCAAACCGAATCCCGGGAACACACAGCACACCAAAAGGGGGGGATCCCACCACCTGGCACCAGCACCACCACCACTGGCCCTCAGCCGCTGAAACAAAGGAAAAACAATTAGAGGACTGAATAAACCAAAAGCAAATGATAATAAATGCAACAAAAGATTACAAAATGAACGAAACTAATTCCTAAATATAATAACAAAAATACTCAAAAGAAACCCCAAACACAATAAACAAAAAATAACTATACCAAAGATCTAAACAAAAGAAAAAGAAAGGCAAACCTACACAAAATAACCCAACCCAAAAGACAAACTAAACAAAACAAACTAAACCCAAAAGCTACACAAAATAACCCCAAACCTAAAGAAATAATACACAAAAGCAGGTCAATACAATCACACGTTTAAAATGAAGCAAAGAGTTAAGACTGGTGGGGAGGGCGGAGACCTTTAACGGGGATGCGTGGGGCCTGGCGGGTGACTACCAGGCACAAATGGCCCCAACGACACCCTTCACAACCCACAACAGAGTAGAGCAGCCCCACATAAAGCGGCGTAAACACAATCAGGCAGCCCCACACAAAGCAGAGTAAATGTAAACAGAGCAGCGCAGCTCCTCCAAGCAGAGTAGATGTAGCCTCCACAAAGCAGCAGTGGAGCAGCCCCCCACAAAGCAGCAGCGGTCCTATCAGCTGGTGGTGACGTCAGTTTCACCTAACAGACACTAGCGTTAGCACAGTTGAAAGCTGACAACGATGCGGCCGCGACCTACATTACAAAACTACACTTACCTCCACAGTAGACGCGGCGAGCGCGCACACACACACACGCACCAGAGGAGGGAGAGAGAGAGAGCCAACGGCAACAAGTGTCCACCTGTGATCACACTAGCGTTAGCCATCTGAGCATGCTCCGTTAAACGCAGAGAAAAAGGGAGACGGAGAGGAAACTCACCACAAACTGGAGCAGAGACGCACAAGACCGGAGCACACACAACTTAAAGCACGCGGTCGCCCTCACACAGCGCGACCCGGAAGCCAACGAGAGCAGAGAGGAAGAAGCAGGGGGAGGACCCCAACTTAAGTTCTCTCCCCTTTGCCACGATTGGCCCACAGAGGCACCCCATTAATTGAACACAACCTACCTGAGCTACCGACAAACAGCCTTCATTCTATGCTGCTACATAGAAAAGCAATTTCTGAAGAAATTTCGCTGTGAATGCAGAAGCTGAAGCAGCTTGCACTGAACTGCTAATGCAGAATCCTGAATATGCTGAATGACTGAATTTATCTGAAAATGGTTGAATGAACCTTGAAAAAGCTTGCGCTGAACTGCTGAATGCAAAATGTTGAATATGAACTCTTGAACATGAACATGAAAACTTGGCTGAAAGGATGTGAAATAATGTCCAAAATGAAAATATAGATGGATGAATTAAAGAATTATCTGAATTAAAGGAAGTCTATGAATCAATGAATCACCATGAAAGAAATTTACATCACTAGGAAGTTCGTGTGTGTGTGTGTGTGTGTGTGTGATTGGTGTCTGTCTGTGTGTGTGTTAAGTGTGCTAGTGTGTGTGTATATGTTTGGTGCGCTGTGTTGGTCAGTGATGCAGAGAAACAATCATTTGAGTATCTTTCTTCATCAGTGTTTTGATCTGTAGGTATAAACAGGAATGTCAGATCACAGGTCTCCATGGTAACCTGCTCGTTAGGCTGTTTGAAGCTGCAGCTGTTTGATTTAACTGACAGACAGTTGATGAGAAGCTTGATTCAAGGAGGTGGACAGGGTGTGAATATCCTTAGGCTGCGCAAAATCCTTAAGGGCTAGCAGAAAACCAAAACCACCATGAGATTCACAAGGCTTATGAGTATCTATTGATGCAAATTTCATGACTGTGGAGCCACAGGTTTTACCAGAAATTTGAGATAAAAAAGTGTTACTTTTTCTTAATCTCTCAAAAAGTCCCTTGAGATTTAACATTAGAACAGATGGGGACGGATGATGACTTTCTGTGACAGTTAGCCACCTGCGAGCTTTGTTCTCTGTCCTTCTGGTTTCAAGTGTCCTTAATCAGAAGCAGAACAAGATAACCTACGTTTTGAGCCCACATTTGTGTATGTGTAGTGAAATTTGTGGCCCCTAGGCCTGTTTATCCAAAAAGTTTCCAGGTCATTTCTCTCCTGGTTCACACTCTAAAATTCAAATCCTCACTCTACAGTTTGAACATTCCATCACATACACACCAATGTTAAACTGCTTGAAGGGCTGATAAACTTCTTGACATTTGAAGGAGTTTTGTGAAGAAACTATAAATACTAGAAAGAAGCTGAAATATACTGAAGAAAGCCAAATGATGGCTGAACATTTTAAGTTTCTGGCTGAAAGTATGACTGAATGAGAAGGGTCTGAATGAGGCTGAAGTAATTCCCTGAATGATTCCAAGTCTGAAGCGCTCCCATTCATTCTCTATGCGTGAAAAATCGTGAAAAAAGTGAAATATCTCGGAAAGTAAAGCTTAAACGGACACACAAAAACATCAGCGTCTCCGAATTAATGAGCTGAACGTTTTGAAGTTTGAATGGTGAAAATAGGTTGAAATTTGTGGAAGAAGAAGCGATTTGAAAAAGTGGGCGGAAGAATTTTTTTGACACAGAAGAACATAAGCTGTGAATGCCTTGCTGCATTCACAGCAAATATGGTAATTCTTACTGTAACACCACTGTTCACTACAATACAAGGAATCTGTGCTGCAGTAAAGTTGCAAGTCTGATGTAGAAATGTAAAAAGTGATACGTTTTTGTTCCACTGTAAGCTTTTTGTGTAAAACAATGACAGTAATGCAGTACAGAGTGTTTGCTATCCAATTCACACACCTGTTCTCCTGACAAAATGTTTGAATGATTGAGTTAACAGGGCTGTCTTCAACTTAGGCTTATTTTTGGTTGCTAAAGATAATATTCCAGTCATGTAAAAGTTCTAATAATTTCATAACATGTTCTTTGCTATACTTAAGCCATTATACACAATTTTTTTTTTTTGACAAATTGATTTTTAACAAATCAGATTAATATCGTTGTGACATATATGTCACATCGGGCCTTCAACCTTGAAAGTGTCATGCAAAACCCGAAGTAACATATACAGTTGTGCCCAAAAGTTTACACCCTCCCACAGAATTTCTGATTTTTTGACCTTTTCTCAGAAAATATGAATGATAACACAAAAACTTTTCTGTCACTCATGGTTAGTGGTTGGGTGAAGACATTTATTGAAAAGAAAAATGAGTTTACTCTTAAGGCATAATGACAACAGAAACTTCAAAAATGACCCTGTTCAAAAGTTTACACCCTCCAGTATTTAATACCTTGTATTTCCCCTTTTAACAGCAATAACAGCTTTTAACAGAAATTCTGTAGGAGGGTGTAAACTTTTGAGCACAACTGTATGTCACAACAAGAAAAATAAAGTATGATTTTCACAGATTATTTAGCTGATTCAGTGATATTTTGTTGAAATATTCCATATTTTTCAGTGGAAAACATGATACAACTAATGTTAACAAAAGAACCACAACATTTTACCTACCTTATCAACAAAATGGATTAGGAAACCATTCTCACTGATCAGTAGATAAAATAAACAGACAATCAAGATTCTTTTTACCTTATATCAGTCATGTTTCAGTGAATTTCTTTTTGTTTTTTTTTGGTAATAAGAACAAATACAGTCTTCGGGACGTACTGGCAGTCATCCAGAGTAGTGACACTAAGTTTTAGGGATGTGACATTAGCTCAGATGAAGACCCTGATTACACCCCTAGTAACAAAGACTTACAGAATAATGAACCAAGAGAGTCTGGTAACTCAGACTTGAGTGAATCAGCTAACTTAGATGAAGCACCTCAACCAAAGATGAGGCCTGGACAGAAAAATACGAATGCCCATGATTCATGTGTGGCAAGGTACAAGTACCACATGAGATCACGTAGGTGGTGTCTCTACCTGTTTTGGCATTCCAAAATACTAGGCCTTGTTAATGCGTGAGTGATCTACTGTGAGAGCAGGAAACTTATTGGTGTTCACAAGCCCCTGGAACAAAGAAGTTTACAGGCAGAGGTCATAACTGGCCTTATTTTCCTGAATTCATGAAGGGGTCGCCCATCCCACCACCACCTCCCTTGAGAGTTCTTGTTGGAGTTCCTGATAATATTTGCACTTTGCCTGTGAAATGTGCCATTGAAAATTCTGCGAAAGCAATGCAACCACCACCCTTTGTGAGAAATACATTTTTGCTTTGGTGAGGAGCAACATTGTTTCAAATGTTTCCTGGCTTAGGCTAAACTGATAAATGGTTATTTTTCTATATTTATACTTACTTGTGTAGAAGACCTCAAATAGGAGACAGTCTTGTTTACTTGTGTTCAGTTCGCAAATGTCTGTGTTCTGAAACAAATCTGGCCAGAAGATTTTTTTTAGTTAAACTTAATTAGTAGAGTTTCAATTTTGTGGAAATTCAAATTGTGAGACTGAATCTAGAAATCTTTGTCACTAAACATGAAAGGACTGTTGGGCTAATTTATCTTCACTTGGGGGAGGAGGAATATACTTACTGTTGACACCAAATATGGCCTGTACATTGCATTACAGGTCTTTAACAAGGGTGGTGGTGGTGGTATATTTTTGAAAAAAATCATTCAGAAATGTGTTATTTGTGTCTATTTAGTCTGCTTTGATTCACCCAGAATGGGGTGTGTAGGAAAATTGGTGGTTTCCCACTTGAGAGGTACTAACAATTTCCCGTGCCCAAAGACAGTACTACTTGATAATTAGTTATATGGACTCCTAGCTTCCTGATCACCTTGCACTATTTTCCCGCGTGGTCGTTTATGGGAGGGAGGAACAACGAAGAGACGTCTGAGTTCTCAGTTGAAGCTCGATTTGTTTATTACAACGGGTCAAGAATGTTTAACAGAGTCTCGGCGTTCAAATTATGCAGCTCTGACAATCAGACAAGTGCTGGGGTCGGTTCACAAAAAAATGGACCTCAAATCCCTTTCCCTGAACCCTTTTATGGTTAAAGATCCTCCTACTTAGACATTCAGTTTTCTATTCTTAAGGTGTTGTTTTCTGGTGCAGACTGGGTCCAGACATCACTCTCTCCACATGGTCAATGCTCGTTCTTGTGGTGGAGCAGAAGTGGATGTTTACCTGATAAGGTTTTGTTAAAACATGCACATGCACTCACACAAATAATATTGTCTGTTAACTTGTATTTCCCCTTTACTATGTTACTTACGGTAAACATGTTTTTCTATGTGAACCTTGAACTGGGAGATGGGGCGCATGCGCAGTTGTCGTGTCTCATGCACGGTGAGCTGGAGGCTCGAGCATGTGCACCATGGGATGAATAAAGTTCCAACAACTAAATGAACGTCGTGTTTATTATAGTTAACATTGTCTGCCACCAAGTCACTTGCAGATCTCCATAGTAACAGTTGACCATTTCTCAACATCTGAACTTTGTACCCCAGTTTCACCTACACTGTCTAGTCTCAGCACATTAACCTTCTGTATGAACTTCCTCATTTTGTATGACTTACAGTTTTCCACTCTATATTAACTTTCTTTTTGCTGTGTACATCAATTCATTCTCCATTCTGTTCCCTCTTATGAACTTTCAACCCTCTGAAATATGTTCACCAATACATTACTTTAATGAGCACATTTTGATAATACTTTTAGAAAAACGCGTACATAAGCTATATATTCTAACAGGTGTTAAAGGTGGGCAAACACCAAGAGACAGAACAACATTAACATTTCAGAGAATCCTGAAGTGGATGGCAAAGCATTCTGAATGACTTCTTCCTCATAGGAAACAGAGTATGGGACAACAGCTCTGAAGAATCATTATCCCTTGAGATTGGAGCATATAGGTGACAGCGCGTCTCATACTGAAGCGCTCTGAGTTACTGTAACTCTTTCTCACAGATCCACTGGATTCTGGTGCTGCAGTTATAGTCGTTCAAGCCAATAAAAGTGATCATTGTGCGAAGATCACCACAGTCCTCTCCTCCAAATGCTTCATCAGGCTGTCCTTGGGCCCAAAGCAGCCTGTAGAAGAGCAAAACAAAGACACTTTATGCTGCCTGATCTATTTGGGCATTGATTTGTGTCATGAGACACTAAATTTGAATTATTATTTGGAATTTGAAAAGCATGACAAGAAATTGAATTTAATGTTTTGAAACCAAATGTTGCCTTGAAATTTATTTGACCTACTTGAGAATTCAACTCCTTTTATTCCCTAAAGTCCAAAATATAAACTGTAATTTCAGTTTGCAGGATTTAGATTCAGTTTTAAAATTTAGTTTCAATTCAGAGTGACACAGCCAATACATGGTCTACACCTGTGAGGAAGACTGATTGAGCAACGATTCAGGGTTAATAAGGTGTGCTTTAAACTTCAAAGTACATGCATGCCTCTTTCAATAGCACTTCTTCCAGTGTCAAATTACGACCATAGAAGTTAATTTATCATCACATTTTGTAGTATGTCAAAAGTCTTATCTCACTTCCCATTAAAACACTTTGGGACCAACTAACACAATTGGTCACAGCAGTTAACCAGTCAGCTAGTCAGAGCCAACGCTGGCTAAAGGTTGGCTCTGCTTACCTGGACTTCAAAACCACTACACATATAAACACAAACCTGCTCTACTGACTCAGCCTCTTCTTAACCAACATGAACAGACCCGACAGGGCTGTGCTTGGGTGCTGTAAACAGTTCAGCACTGCAGACAGCTCACGTCTCTTTGTCAATATATCATTTTCACAAAAAGGCTTAATAAATGTTGTAGGTAGGGAAAATGAAAAGAATCATTGATTTTAGATAATGTGGAAACAAGAGACCTGTCCATGATACATGAAAAGTCAGGCAGTGCCTCAAGCTTGCTTTATACTTCCATAAAACAAGACATAGCTACACATCTTCATTAAAACTACATGTTGCTGCAAGTGGAAGTCATCATGCAGGATAGTTTTAACCTTTTCCTATGTCACTCTCCAAAAAAGATTGTATCTTGCAACCCAGTTGGACCTGTATTTGTAATTTTACAGTGTTTTAGAATAACTTACCTTTGTTTGTCCACTTTTGTCCCATCCACCCAAAGCCAGGTTCCCTCCTTCTCCCTGTCAGTCATCCCGACCCACGCTGCTCCAGTGAACCCTGTGAGAAAGGCCTGTGACACACAACATGCTATGGTGATGTTTTGTATCTGCACACCTCTGCTCAGAGCTGGATCCTGCATATCATGGAGCTTTAAGGTTCATCAATCTCTTTCACACAATCACTCATCACTGCTTGCTCTATTCTTGTGTGGGTTTGTCTTCCCTGTCCTACTCATGAATATTTTTTCTTTAACAGGTGAATCTTGGCTCTGCTTCTATCTTATCTCATCATCATAGGAATATCTTATCTCATAAGCACTCATAGTCTTTATTCACAAGATCTTATACTACTGTCTGTTCCCAGGGTGAGGGCTGAACCCAGGGAGGCAAGCTTTCAAGCTTTGGTGCTGTCTTTAGCCAGAAAAACCTAAAAAAGAACCTGAAACTTTGCGAACTGGACACTTAGAGCAAATTTTGAATAATTTGGAGGCAGATGCATGTGTCTGCACATGCTTTGTCTAACACTGGGGAGGAGGTTTGAACCCCCAGAGGGAGCTGTCATGTATACAACATGTTGCTCAGAGTGTATTATATTTATTATTGTCTGTCGTGAAAATAGAACTGTGCTGCTGCCTGACTTTTCAGAAAAATCATGGATAAAAAGATTATGTTTTAATCTTCAAAGGTCTCTTTGTAAAGTTAAATAAAGACAAAATTAAATAAGTAAATATACACTCAAGCAAACAAAAAACACAGTTCCCTTCTGAGTGATATAAATGTCTGTCTCCTTGGTCTGTCTATTGACTTTTTGGTATAAAGGTTAGTGTGTGTTTCAATACGGAAACAGCGACAGCTGGGGGAAGTTGCTGATGTTACTTACACCAAGTCCCATCGCCTTCCAAGATTGCTAAAATACCAAACTGGGGGTCTAAAACTTGGAAGTGAATGCATCAACTGAATATGTTATCGTATTTTTTTTTGTTTTGTTTTACTCTGCCTTTTTTCTTAGAGTTCAAACCAATAACACATTACTCCTGAGGAGGATCTATGAAAACAGGATTTAACTGATAGGCTCTTGTCAGAACTAACTCTCCGGCTGGATTTTATTGATAATTACATGAAACGTTTTCAACATAAAGGTTGTACATGTGTTTATAGTTACCTGCTCCTGTCTGCTGTTGATAATCACCAGATCAGCGTTTCTCTGCAAACAGTCCTGCCGGCTGTCATCCCAGCTTCTCTGTTGCGATGAGATGTAGTAACAGCTGGATGCAAACATTAGCCAGTCCTTAGGACATCCATGTGGCTCTGTCTCAACTCAATATGACACAACAATACCTGTCACAATCCAGAGCAGAGCCATGAGGCAACAGAGAGAGAACAGGATGCTGCACATAGTCCGATACACCATTGTACTCCACAATGTGCTGTTTCTCAGATTTGTAACAGTTCCAAACTTTAAGCATTTTCAAAGACACTCAAAGATATGACAATTTTGTTTCTGCTGTGAAATGTTTATTAAAAATGGCATAAAAGCAGAGATGGTCTGCTCTCTTGTGGCTAAATGCAGCTATATACTCCCTCAGCTTTCCTGTTGACAGCTCACTTTGTTTTTGGGTTGTTTAAAGTAGGTGGTACAAGTGAACTTTAAATACAACAGTGGAGGATTAAAAAAACAGGGAGCTCAAAGGAGCCAAAAGGCTGTATAAAGCCCTGACTGTGTAGCAGATACAGGTTGGTTACCAATCTACCTTTATCACAGGGTTCACTCAGAGCAAGTCTCAGAGCAGTGTTGAGGACTCCCTGAAGAACACACAGCAGACCAAAGCTCAGCAGAACCACACTGAAGTGTCTGGACTCTGTAACACACCAATAAGACCCTTATTTTCTAGTTCCTGCACATTTAATGAAATTGCTTACCTTGTACTTATCTACACAGCTCTGAAACACTTTTAGGAGGTTTGGTATTTTCTCACAGCTAAATATTTTCATTTTAAAATCTTAAAACAGGAAATCTGAGAGATGTAGAAAGGAGTGAGTCCAGGAAAAGTTGAATTCCTGGTCAAAGCGAACAATGGAGTAAAGATGAAAGCAACAAAAAGCCCCAGTCAACCAATGATTATGAGATAAAAAATACATTCTTCCTTTCTCTTGTGTTATCAAAGTCTGTGGTTCAGAAACAGCAGCCCTGAACTGAGCTCATATGTGTACAGTTACTCACTCAGTTTCGTGTTCCTCTCAGCAGAACCCACTTCAGGTACAGGTCTGGGGAGCTCCTGATATTCACCCACTTCAGCATTAATGTATGGCTCACTGGAGTCGAAAAAGACAGCCATTTTGAGAAGTTGTGTTGTGTGTGATGTTGTTCTGCCCTTTATATCAACACCTTTTCCTGTTTGCCACAGCAGCTCCTGTGCAGAAGAAAAAGAGTGCCACCCAAGGCTGCCACTCCTCTTCTAAAATTTCTATTTAGTCTGTTTGGGTTCACTGGCTATTTTAGATCTTAGGGTCAGTTCAAGGTCCCATTAACATTATTTAATGAAACTGTGGGATTTTTGAGTGCCTCTTCTGAACTCTTCTGTGGAAATAAATAAAATTTTAAATTCTGGCTCACTCCGGTAATTTCTTCTTGATGATAATTGGTAGTTATTCTTTTATTTATCACGCATTCTATTACCCGTTCTACAGGACTTCACCATATGGCCTTCATCTTTTCTCCTCAACTGGTCTGCTGTTAAAAGAGCTGATTTTATTGACCAATAGGTGCTATTATATGTCATCTGTTCCTCTGAGTGTCATGAACCACCTGTAGTCAGAGTGTTTTGATTTTATGTAAGATGTGCGCCCTCTGCTGGATACAATTGAGGGGTGCGCCAAATTTTTGTAGATCCACAACCTCCCAGATAAATGCATGGCTCATGAAGAGTTCTTGGTCTTTTGGTTGAGAGTTCAAAATAACCTGAAGTGCCTGAAATGAGAAGCTTTACAGGTGAGCTAAATCTGACCTTCTCTAAACTATCAGGTTCTGCTTAAATGAGTCCGCTTCATCATGCTGTTCACATTTAGACACCACGAGACAAGGACCACTCATCATATGGACCATTCCACTGAATCTGTTCAAATTGCTGTCCCACAATGATGATTGTACTCTAAAATAATTAAGGTATCCAGACATTGCATACATACAAACAATGTTATGATCTATTTCATGACAAGACACGAAATGAGATACTATTGAACTGAATGAATAAAAATCAGTCATATCTTATATTCTACAAGGTGGTGGCAGTCCTGACCTACAACTCCTAAAAATTTCAATTAACAAAAAGAACATTTAAAAGATTTTGGTCAATTAAAAAAATGCTTTAACATATCTTTGTTTCTTTTTAAAAGGAAGCTGAAGTGTTTACATTGATTTTGTAGATACTTTTTAAGTCCAAAATTTCTTACGTGAAAAAATCCTGTTTGAAGTTTTCATGTCAGTATTGTAACACGATGAGTTTTGGTCTGTATGCAGGGCTTGGTTTTATCAGCATGCCCAGAAGCTTCACCAAGGACAGACACAACTTTCCATGGCCACATAGTGAAAAGTTAATTTAAAACATTACGAAGCACATGCCTTACAAAGTCTGAAAATCAGTGTGTGGTTTTAAGGAGTGTCACCAACAAAACAACTTCTGCGATGAAATCAGAAATTTTGGTTTTGACGCTAAATGTCGTGTTTTCTATCTCTGCATGCGTGTTCACACTGTTTGGTGGCCACGTTGTGCCTAGCATTGTTGAGTTATGCCAACAAATACCATAAAATGTAACTACTCAAACAGTCACTACTGACACCTATGTTAATGTCTGTGGGTCATCACATTGGAGCATTTCTCCTGAAGTTGGATTCAACAGTTGGATTGCATTTCTGCTTAGTTGAGCTCACTCTGTTTAGTCAGGCATCAGTTGCACCCTGTGGAGTAATGTCATATTAACAAAAAGTTTAGGAGAGGGAACACAGCAGTATTTTTACAAAACAGTGAAACAGAAACATGCTTCACCTGTGAAAAAAGGCTCAAACAATGACATCATTCTCACACAAAGACATTTATTTCCCATTGAGGCAGCGCATCGAATAAGGATGATGTGATATTTACAAAGCGAGCAGATCATCCTATCAGACAAGGGACAAAGTTCTGGTTTCGGTAATGTATCCACAGCCAGTACAAAACAAAAACAAACCGAGTCCACTGTGTGAAGGTGTTGCAGTAGACAAAAAAGACAGTCCAGGGCATACAGAGCTCCTAAATGTCTCCCAAAGCCGTGACCAACAGGATGGACTGAGAGGGAGAAAAAATACACAGAACCTCCACACTCAAAAAAACTGCAGAAGAAACACTTTTCAGTTCAGCTCCAGTTTAACAACTTCAACAAAAATTCATCAAATTCTAGCAGAACCCTTCAGCTGACATCACTCTCCATGTGCACCTGAACCCTACCAGTGTATGAATACCACTTTAAGAAGTGAATATACTGCTAGTGTATTCAGCTAGTTTAGTCAGAGGTTAAAGACGCAAGACATGATTTTCCCCTGAATGCACAATGAGGTGATTGTCCTCTCGCAGTGATTTTGGTGTTGGGGTGGACATGATCCTTCCCATCATTGTTTCTATTGACTGAATATGCAAATTCAGAGAAATGCTCGGAGGCATCAAAGAGTGATGATAAGAGGAGAGACATACTGTCGGAATGATCTGAACAAGTTCACATCTTCTGTTGATCTTTCAATTTGTGGCGTTTCCTCACTGAGACCTTTTCTCTGTGCTGAGTTTGTTTTGCAAAAGAGTACGTCTAGTTTGACGAGACGGACCCTATGTTTGGATATCTTTGACATTGAAATAGTAAAATAAAAAAGCATGTTAGGCAGCCTCCAACCAGCAGCTACTTCCACTAAGGGCTTCAGAAATTAAAAACAACTTTTTAAGGGTAATGACAAAAAGCTTGAAGTTGTGTGGTGGTCTTTGGCATGCCAGTGTTTGTGTTTTTGTGGATCCTTGAATCATCTTTGGTTTGTGTTCCAACTAATTATTTCAAACACCAAACACACATAGCACACACAAATCCCTCAGTTGAGGCATCTATAACTCCTGTGTTTGATGAGGCAAATGTTATTTCTTTTAACAGTGTTGAATTTAAAGAGAGAAGTAGAACAGCTGACTGTAGTTGGAAACCATCTTTTATCAAAAGGCTTCATCTCTGGAGGAATGTCAGGCACTAAGAGTCACTGTGAGCCTGTCGGGGTCAGCCAAACATTTAAGTAGACCCACTTAGACCCGGTGCATTCCCCACGATCATCATGATGCTGACATCAGCATGTTTTTATGCTGCTGCTCTGCTACTGAGGAACTCTTATGGAGCAACTTAAAACTCTTCTGCCATAATGTTTCGACCTCAGATTTGATAAAAAACAAAGGTCTAGAATGTTTACTGTGAACTAGATTTGACATTCGTGTCCAAGTAGGAAGATCATATTCTGAATTGAACAAGGACTATTTTGTCAGAGGAGACGTTAGGTTTTTAGAGGTGTTTGATGGAAAGTTAGAGACTGATAACGCGAAAGGTAAAGTTAAACAGAATCACAGCAGAGTGAAATCAGTCTCAGAAGTCCCAACTACTTTTCAGAGACCATTTTAGAATTTAAAATCACTGCATGAAGAGAGGCCATCACTGAGGGGCAGGAGGGGGAGGGGGTGGGGGAGGAGGAGGTGGTGGCAGGTTTGAGAAAGGAAAAGAGTGTGAAGGCCACAAGGGAGATGAGAAGGAAGGGTTGACAAAAGAAGGAGGAGGAGGGTAGAAATGGAAGTTGGGGGGAGGAAAGGGGTGAGAAGGTGGGGGGTAAGGGCAGGGAGGGGGGAGGTACATGGGAGGGACATTCATGTGCTTCGGTGTTTGTGTGTGTGTGTTGGTGTGTCTGAAAGGGCGCTGTTTATGTCTGTGGTTCTGGTGCCTGAATGGAGCCCCTGAATGTCTTGGTGGAAAAGCCCTTTCGCTGTTCTGTTGCAAGGTGTTCTGGGTACTGTAGTCAGGTTTATCTGCAGATAGGAATCAGACAACGAACAGTGTGAGAACGAGCAGTGAGCACATCTTCTCTTTCACCTTAAACTTATTCAAATGTGTATTTTGCTGTAGAATAGATGAGATGTTGTGTGTTCCTGTGTGGTTACCTGCAGCGTCATTATTTGTCTTCTTTCTGGAATTCTTTGCTCTTCTTTTAGCCTCCTGCTCCTGCTCATCATCACTATAATCAAGAGCCTGCAAAGGGAAGAGATGAACATTTAGTGTGACTATCAAAGTGATGAAAACCAAAAACCACCTCTCTGAGTGTTTTCATTGCTTAGAACAAGTCTGAAAAAGACATTTCTACATTTGCAAAGTCTCATTTCTCACCTCAGCTGGTGGTTCTTGATCATTCTTCCACGATGCATCAGACCCCTTTAAACTGAAGGGAAAAATGTGTTAAAAATTTTCTAAGGAGTTTAGTTTGAGTCAGGAAGTTAGGTTGAGGTTATAAAAAGAATTAAAAGGCCACTGTGTGCACAGGTTAAGTAGGGTAGGGGAGAAACAGTTCTGATACAGTAAAGCACGAGTCATTGAACTTTACATGAGCAGACTGTGAGTCATTAAATGAATGATGAATGGCTCTGCCTGTGCACTTCATTGGTCTACTGTGTGGTCTTTCCTCTCAGTGGTGGTCTGCCACTCATCCGCCAACAATTCAGACTGTTACTTTTCTTAGATGACACTTCAGAGTGGAAAGTGCTGATGGGACCTGACATAACACCAAAACCTGCAGGCTGTCCAAGCGGCACACACTGTTTGAGAGGTGAATTTTTTTCTAACTCTGCTCTTTGAAAGATATTAGGAGAGCTTGCTCAATCGGAGCCACAGCTCAGATCACGTGACTGACGGGCACCCAATGGCAATCAGTTTGGGCACTTGTCACCCCTCCCAGTTCCAACA
Source organism: Thalassoma bifasciatum (assembly GCA_008086565.1). Lineage (NCBI taxonomy): Eukaryota > Metazoa > Chordata > Actinopteri > Labriformes > Labridae > Thalassoma > Thalassoma bifasciatum. The sequence goes on from RPOG01001260.1 coordinate 145,932, forward strand.
TGGCCACACCAGCTGTTTTGCATCAAAACGGGGCTGCAGTAACAGATGGGTGACGTCACGGAGCATACGTCCACAATTGCCTAATGCTATCTCCACAGAGGCTGTTAAGCCTGGTTTATGCTTGAAGCGTCTGGGAAGTCCGCGTGGTTCCATGCAGACAAATGACATTATTTTGGTGGCCTAGCCCTGTCGCATGGTCCCTTCTGGGGGAAATTTTTCATGTCCTACAACTCTGAATATTTGTTAATGCCAGTGGCAGCGTAGACGAACTGAGTGTTGAGTGCGAAAACACAGACAAGACAAATAAGTCATCACACAGAGATGACCATGATAATCATGTGGGGACAATCCCTGGGTCACATTGGGCAGGAAAGAGGAATGGGGGAAAAAATAATGCTGTAAATGGTGTAAAAAACAATTTTCATTGAGGTGCTCTGAGTAGACTGGTGTTTGCAATACACCACCCCCTGCAGTTTGGGAATGGATCTTAACGGATGTCGTGCAAAGTGAAAAAAAGTGTAAAAGTCACACACATTCTCATACAGATCTCAAGCATCATTTTTTCGCATCACATTCCTGCAGACAGCACAACCTAGTCTTTAGGCTGGCCGAACAATTCTTTAAACTGGACCTGATCTGGGTCCCGTTAGCACCTTCGTAGCCAGCTGTCAACGCTCTTTTCCTTTCCCCATGTCTGTTTGTCTTCCAAAGTCACGTACAATCACACTAGATCCCGGCAGCGGTGGAGTAGAATCTTTGATACATTTCTGGTGTCATCCCTAATTGAACTATCTAAATATTAATATTTGAACCTCTGTTAATCTGTCAGTAAACTCACTGCACTTATATGACCTAATAATTCTCCGCCAGAGGCTGATCTTCCAAGCTGCGCTTTTGTCTGACCATCTGCCTGCATTCAGATGAACAAATACAGATCTGAGCACGGATATGAGGGCTAATATCTGCAGTGGGGGAGAATACCTTTACCGCTGCAACAATTGTGCCAGGGATGTGTAGTGTTTCGCTGCGAGATAAAGGAAACGCTGATAAAGGACAAAATTGTTTTTTGAAGTTTATGAATCCATCCATAAACTTAGATAAGTAGAATTGAGATTCTTACATGAATCCACATGCAAGCATCCAACAAATACTCACATTTTAACAGCCCTAAAAAACATCAAGTATAGGGAAGAAAAAAAATCGTCTCAAATCAGGGAAAAATCACCAATGATGTCTGTAGTTTGGTCAGTGAATAAAAAAGGCAAAAAAGATTTTTTATTCTCAATGGTAACACCTCGTCTGTGTCCTTTGTTAATTTCTAAGTGTGTGTACTCACAGTTTGAGCTGCTGGGTGAGGATGTATGCAGTGTATTCTTTCATGTGGGGTGTGTAGTACAGAGTGAGTCCTTCTGTCAGCCCTTTACTGCTGATCTGATCCACAGAGTTAAAGCGTAGAATGTAGAGTGGAGAGGACACTGGACCAAACACCTCAAACACCTGAAACACAAAGACACACATCAGAAATTGGAGAAAGAATGATGCTCATCCTATGCACAGCCTCTGCTGGTTAACCTACCTTACCCACTGCCACCCTATCAGATCGAAAGATGATGCTGTCATCATTCAGAGGGGGTGTGTCCTTCAGAGACTGGATGATAACTGTGGACAGAAAGAGCAGTTCAGGCTGAATTATCTAACTGCATCAACTCAGGCAGTTGAAATGTATTCACAAAGCATCAGCTATTTACCCTCAGTTACTTCTCCTCAGTCACTAAGATGAACTTAGGCCGTCAGGACGTGTTTGACACAATATAAAAGATAAAACATTCATTCTAGGATATTGTTAAGACTGTGACATTTTACCGAGTTGCTGAACAATACTGGAGATGGCTCCTATGGGCTGTATCTCTGCTTCTTCTGGTAATGACACATTCACCTCCTCCACTGCAGGCAGCTCCTGATAACCAGTGTGCAGGACATGTTGGCTCATTTCTCACAGTGTACAGGCTTGCATGTTGAACCTAATGTAAAACACGCAACCACAGACTTACCTCTTGCAGGACTTCATCTTTGGTCTTGATGGGAGCTGGTTGGCTGAAACCCTCGTCATCGTCATCATCCCCAAACACCCGGGCAAAGTTTGAGGAGGAGGAGGTTGAAGAAGATGAAGAAGAGGACGAGGAAGAGGACGAGCTGTCACTGAGGTAGAGAGAACCAGTTGTGTTTATACTCTTGTCCAGATTCCTTTTGTAAGGTGTTTCTCTTTCACAGTGTTTCCCCTAAGTTCAATGCCATAGTAGCATCAAGAATTAAAATGTGCCTAGTGTAGTATTTCAAAGGTCATTTCTCTGGAGTACAGTACATAAAAGAAATGAAATGAAAACCACTTTATTTATTCCAGAAGGGACATTTGAAAATAGAATTTTTAAAAAGTACTGAATAAAATCATACACTGGAATATGATTTATTTACAACACTTAGCTCATAGTTGTTAAATTAGAGCGTAAATTCAAAGAAGATTAATGGTTCTACTTACTAGGCATGCACACCCTGGCAAGCCCTTCCTATGTGACTGCCTTCATTTTGCCACCTCATTCGAAAAGTCTGGTCACACCCCCAATGGAGCAATGAAGATGAAGTCAGTTCGTATGTTGAAATGCTTAATCAGCATTTCAACATATTGATCTTCTACTTTATTATGTTGAAATGCTGATTCAGCACTTTTGGCAATTTTCAATTCCTCCTCAGTTTGTCCGATTTTCACAGTTCAACTTTCAACATGTTCAGTATGTCAAGGAGAAGTGTGCTTTTTTCCCCCATTTTTAACAGTTAAACTTTTTAAATAATCAATATTTTTCACAAATTTATCTCAATAAGGAATGCATTGGAAATTTCAGCAGTTGTGCCTTAAACAGCTTCAACTTTGAGAAGATTAAACCTCAGCAAACTTCCACTCACAGACTTCATTTTAGGTTTAAAATGATCACAAATCTTTCCACAGTTGAACTTGTGTTCAGCTTTTAGCTATCTTCAACAGTTTTTGAGAAATCTTAGTTTAAGCAACACTACTTTTGGGGTTCTTAAGCAAAAATGTTGGATGTCTGCTGTTAGAATGCTGCTCAATCTTAGAAATCTCAACAACGCTCCACAGACACAAGTTATACAATGAAATAAAGGTAATTTTGTTGTGTTTTTAACAAAAAAGGTCATCAAAGGAAGAGATTTCACCCTCTGGTGAAAACAGGACCAACTGTCAGATGAAACTGGCTTTTATCCCCATTCACTCCTATTATATCATTGATCAGAAACCTGTGCTCAGTCTCATTTTGACCCAATTTTTTACTCGCTGGGACTGGAACATTTTTGGCCCTGCACATGGACAAAAATCACATTGGCTGATTTTCTAAAGCCTTGAGGTTCACACTGTGGAGTCACTTTTTTCATATCTTTCATGGTTTTGGCACAGGAAACAGCTGTTTCAGAGCTTATGTACCACAAAAATCTAGCCACACTTGCTTTTCCTGCAAGGGAAAGCCAGATTGTTGAAATGCAATGCTCAGCATTTCATCCTGTATTTACCAAAGGAAAAATGCGCCCCCCCTCTAGTTCCCCATTTATTTTAATAAGCCCAAAATTTTTCCGTAAATTCAAAATATTTTAAAAAGTACAAAAGTTACAGACAAATTCTATACAAGCCCACTATTCCTCAGAAGTCTGAATATTTTACTTAAATTATCTGAATCAAGTTGACATGCTGATGCTGAGCATTCGGTTTGGGGACCGGGGGGATGCAGTGTCCACCTAATGTAATTGTATGGGAAACACAGCTTTTGTGAATACCTGTCTGAATCCTCTGACTCTTCATCATCATCACAGTCTTCAGTTCCAGCTGCTGCAGGGTCTTTCTGTGCACACTTTGTCTGCTCTGGATGTGTCTGAGTATCTGATGATGTTTCCACATCTTCAGGATTAACACTAAGATTTTCCAGAGGCACTGTCACCATGACTTCCATCACCTCTTCCTCCATTTTCGCATCTGACGTCTCTCCATTCTTCTCCAGTACTTTTTCATCCATCTGAAACACATGGAAAGAATTCTTTCAATTCCTGTAAAACTTGAACTCATACTGTTTTTCTTTTAGAAGGTGCCATACTATACTTTTGAAAAAAGTAAAAGTCATTAGATGCAGAAGTCTGATGTCCCAAAGAAAAAAAACATTTGGAACATGTATTTACGTCTGCCAAAAATCCCTCTTTTTGCTGCATTTCTCAGTGAGCTGTTTCAGTGTCTACATTTGAATAAGCAAATGAGTTCAACCTCATGTTCATGGTGACTCAACTCAGGGAGCAGAGCAACTCTCATGCCACACTTTATCTGCCAACGGTTTGTGTGTGCAAAACCTCAACAACGTGCACAAAGCTGATCTACTAAGAGAGTGAAGATGTGGATTGTGCCTGTCGTATGAGCAAAACTGCACACGCAATCCATTTATAGTGTCTGCTTCTGGTCTCCCTTCATGAATATGCAGAATATTTGCAGATCACCAGATACTAAGGACATCTCCTCCTTAAGACATCTCCCCAACCCAAGAGCTCTAAAAATACCTCTTAAAATCTCTTTAAAAGCAAAACGAAACAGAGCTTATAATCTGATTTGGAGTCTCTCTTTCCCTCTCCCTGTCTCTCTTTCTGCGTGTTAACTTGTTTGGGATCCCAAGTTGTTCCCTCTGTCTGTTGCGCATTCTATGCATAATATTGAAAAATTTTTCCTTGGCACAATGCTCGAGCTCAATTCTCACACGGAGCAAAAGAGTGAGATATACAGTTGTGCCTGAAAGTTTACACCCCCCAACAGAATTTCTGAATTTTTGGCCCTTTCTCAGAAAATATGAACGGTAACACAAAAACCTTTCTGTCACTCATGGTTAGTGGTTGGGTGAAGATATTTATGGAAAAAAAACAGTTAATTCTTTCAAAATCATAATGACAACAGAAACTTCAAGAATGACCCTGTTAAGAAGTTTACACCCCCTGGTGATTTTGGCCTGATAACATGCATAAAATTTGACAAAATGGGTTTGAATGTCATCCTCACCTGTGATCTATTAGCTTGTAATCAGTGTGTGTGTATAAAAGCTCAGTGAGTTTCTGAGCTCCTGACAAACACATGACTCTTTCACTCAATGCTGCATTAGAGTTTCTGGTTTCTGCATCATGAGGAAAGCAAAAGAATTGTCAAAGGATCTGCGAGGAAAGGTAATCCAACTGTATAAAACAGGAAAAGGATTTAAAAAGGTATCCAAGGAATTGAGGATGCAGAGAAGCACTGTTAAAACTAAAATTAAGAAATGGAGAGAGAGGCATTCTGCTGAAATTTCAGCTCCAACTGCAAGGAAAAATGTTTGAGATGAAAATACAAACCCTCAAATAACCTCAGCTGAAATACAGGACTCACTGAAAAAAATTGGGGTGGATGTTCAAGATCCTCAATCAGGAGGCACTTGAGGAAACATGGACTGCATGGCTAAGTCGCCAGAAGAAAGCCATTTCTACACAAATGTCACAAAATATTCTGCTTACAATACGCTAAACAGCACAGAGACAAGCCTCAAGACTTCTGAAACAAAGTCATTTGGAGTGATGGGCCCAAAATTTAACTTTTTGGCCATAACCATAAATGTTACATTTGGAGAGGAGTCAATAAGGCCTAGTATGAAAGTTACACCATTCCTACTGTGAAACACGGAGGTGGATCACTGATGTTTTGGGGATGTGTGAGCTACAAAGGCTCAGGAAACTTGGTCCAAACTGATGGAAGGATGAATGCGGCATGTTATCAGGAAATAATGGAGAAAAATTCACACCCATCAGCCCAGAAGCTGCACATGAGACGTACTTTAACATTCCAACATGACAATGATCCAAAACACGAGGCCAAATCAACCTGCCATTGGCTACAGCAGAAGAAAGTGAAGGTTTTTAAGTGGCCAGCTCAGACTCCTGACCTTGATACACGATCCAGTGGGGGGAGACCTCAAACCTGCAGTTCACAGGACCTGGAAGCTTTTGGCCAAGAAGAATAGGCAGTTTTACCATCTGAGATAATAAAGACCCTCATCCACAACGACCACAAAGAATTTTAAGCTGTTATTGATGTTGAAGAGGGAAATACAAGGTATTAAAAACTGGGGAGTGTAAACTTTGGAACAGGGTTATTTTTAAAGTTTTTGTTGTCATTAGGATTTAAGAAGCGTAAACTATTTTTTTTTTCAATAAATGTCTTCACCAAACCACCAACCATGAGTGCTAAAAAGTTTTTTGTGTTACCATTAATATTTTCTGAGAAATGGACAAAAAATCAGAAATTCTGCTGGGGGTCGTAAAAAAATCAGAAATTCTGCTGGGGGGTGTAAACTTTCAGGCACAACTGTAAGGGAATGAAACTCTAAAACTGTTCAGTCTACTTTTCCTGAGATTTATAATCTTCTAGATTGGTTGAGACTGTTGAGTTAAGATGTAAAAAAGGAAAAGGGAAATTCAAGCTTTTGCTCCCTTTTCTTTAGTTATCCGGGATTGCAAACTTTATTTTAAAGAGCTGGCATAGTAGCAGGGGTCAGGGAAGTCTGGGCTTCCCTGTTTAGTCTGCTGACCCCGCGACCCAACCTGGATAAGCGGAAGATGGATGGATGAATGGATTAAATGACTGAATTGAAACAACTCCATCCTTCAGTAGCTTCCACGTCATGTGACTAATTACCCTAAAATCAATCGTAAAAAATAGCAGTGATTTGGAACAAAAAGACAACTCTTTTAATCTTTATTATTTCCTCTAAAAAAATTAAAGTTGCATTTAAAGTAGGGGTGCAACGATTCGTCGACGTCATCGACAAAAATCGATAATGAAATTTGTCTAACCCTAACCCTAACCCAAATGAAATAGTCGATAATAGTCGGTGACGTCATCACTTTTGTTATTCTGGGCGGAACGGGGCGGAAACGAACAGGCGCGGTGACCGGCATGCAACCATAGACTGTACAAAACATGGACGTAGTCTCCGTGACGTCACCCGTCTGTTACTGCAGCTCCGTTTTGAGGCTAAACGACGGGCGCGGCCATATTGGAAATGGGACGAGTGACGAGTGACGAGCGCCCAAACTCACAGCTATTGGGCACCCGTCAGTCACGTGATCTGTGCTGTGGCTCTGATTGGGTAAGCTCTTAGTCCTAATATCTTCCAAACGGCCGAGTTAGAAAAAAATTCACCCCCCTCACAATGGGAGCCGTTAGCAAAATTAGCGATCCAGACGGGAGACAGAGTTTGTACCAGGCTTTAAATACGCCGATTTCGGCTCTGAAAATGGCCTTTTTCCCGTCTGCTAATACAGTACTTCCAGTGCTTCTGGAGCCAGCCTCAAGCGGTCACTTGAGGAACAGCAGCTTTTTAGCACTTCCGTGTTGTCTCATTTTTTCAGACCGGAGGTTGCCGCTCGCATGCAACAGGACGCGAGAAATGTCTGCAGCCACTGCGACAACACCGCGAGCTAAATCATCAGAAGTATGACGATTCACCCTGGACACGCCAAAGACTTGTTTAACATGTTCAATTTGAAAAGCAGACTTTGCTTCTCATGGTAATACGTCTGTGATGCAGTGGCATTTAAAGCGGAGGCATGTAGGAACCAGTGGCGATTGCTCTGTGACTGCAAGGGACAAGACCAGCTTCCCCCAAATTTAAAACAAATAAAAAAAGAAGAAGAAAAGCAGTGGAATTATTTCCCTCTGTGTGTACTTTTCATTGACTAAATATGCGCTAGAGCACTTTCATCTTTTGTTCAGAATCAGCTGCTTGTTACTGGAAACCGACAAGACTTCCTTCTGTTTCATCCCCGCAGCTCCACAGTGATTTACAGTCATACGCTCAGTTTCTCTGGGCGTCAATGGGGAAGCATAGAGTGGGTGGTTCCACTGTGTGAAACTGGACAGTCATTGGATAAATACTGGGCTTTGTCCCGCCCATCGAAAGCTCAGCTTCTCTGGGGTCGATGGGGCAGTGGGCGGGCCCTGACGCTCGACTTCTGCATGATGATTGGCAGAAACTAATCCAGAGACCTTACTGATCCCAAGCCACTTTGTCTTTGTTAAAAACGATTGGGAAAGGGAAGGAGTGTAGAATTTACATAGAAATAAACAAACACATTTATGATTTAGGCCAGGAAAAAATGAGCTCCCCCTCATTGAAAGAGCAGCAGCCGTCACTGGTAGGAACCTAGGCTGCAGACTGCGACTCTCCTCGGCAAGAAAGTCAACAATGGTAAGACAGAGTTGTATGAAAAATAGCTTTAACTATCATGTAGCCAGCTAAACTTTGTCTATAGACCTGTGTGCAGGTTTCTAGAATCTAGAACAATATCATTGTGTGGACGATGATTATTTAATAGCGTACTTGAGTTTAAAAGAGTAATTGTTTGTTTACTGCAGTCACTTGGCATGTTCTTTGTTCACATAAAAAAGGATATTTTTTATATCAGTGCTCTGCTAGTTATTTGTTTTAATAGAGAAAAACTTCTGTACCAATGCACAAAATGCACTTTTCTTTTTGAGGAAGCGAGACAGCTTTGGTCTTGTTACGTCATAAGGGCCAATGAATAGGTCCGCTCCATAATCCGATTAGTCGACTAATCGTTAGAATAGTCGTTAGATTAATCGACGATTGAAATGGTCGTTAGTTGCAGCCCTAATTTAAAGCCAAATTTTGTTTCTTTACTACAATAGCTTCCTTATGATGTCCTTATCCTAAAAAGGACCTTGAATAGTTGCACTAACCGATACAATGAGACACATCTCTTTTTATCCTTAGTTTGAATTTAAAACAAATGTATGGTTGAAATTTTAAATGTTTTCTTTAAGAGTTCCTGTGTCATGTGACCAATTGTCCCGAAAAGGATCTTGAAAAATAGCAGTGACTCTGTACATCAAGACACCTCTTTTTATCATTAATTTGTACTCCAAAGAATTTATGGTTGGATTTAAAGCAAAATTTCAACTTTTTTCTACAATAGCTTCCATGGCATGTGGCCAATTGTCCTGAAATAAATCTTGAAAAATAGCAGTGACTCTGTACAATAAGACACACCGTTTTTCATCTCTAGTTTGTACTTCAAAAATTGTATGGTTAAGTATTTTAACTGGTTACATGACATGGATGCTACTGAAGAAAATGGTTTAAATCTAGTTTTAAATCCAACCATACATTATATGGAGAACAAATCAGAGATTAAAAAGGGGTATGTCTTTTTGTACGGAGTGACTGCTATTTTTCAACATCATTTTCAAGGTAATTGGTCACATGACATGAAAGTTATGAAAGAAAAGACAAACATTTGGCATTAACTTTTACGGTACACTTTTAAGAGGACAAGTTGAGGATAAAAAAGGTGTGTCTCATTGATTCAACTCAATGTTATTGTCCAAGATTGATTGTGGGTTAATTGGTCACATGACATGGAAGCTATTGGGGAAGACAGTTAAAATTTGGGTTTAAATTTTACCCATACCATTTTAGTGGACGAATTCAGGATTCAGAAAAAGTGTGTCTTATCGTTTGAACTCAGCACTTTTATTACGGAATAATTTCAGAATAAAAGGTTACATGATATGGAAGCTATTGAAAAAAACTCCCATTTTGAGGATTCTACTCGGTAACTTTTTGACGGTCCTTGTTTTCAACACCCGATGTTGATAACGAGGATTCTGGTCAGACCATATACAGTCAATGGGTCAGATTAACCCGCGCTGCTGCTGCCAACCCTGAGCATGAAGTCAGTAGGCACCGGTTGGTTGGTACCGAATATCCGTCGAATACCCAGCCTTAACCCAACTTCACCGCGGTGCCACATTTAGAAATGTAAAAGTATGGAACATTTAATGTGACTTGTGACCATTCATTTGGTTTACAAATACGAGCGCCAGGCGGCTACTGAAGCGAGCTAACAGGGAGCTACCCGAGCGAGCTCATAAGAACTAATAAGAGCTGACAACAGGGTCCAACAGAGCTCCACATTTATGCGGCAAGCGGACGAAACTGCTGTAGAGCGACAGCCCTCTACGGCTGAGGGCAAAGAAACAAGACAAAACGGGCAGTCATTACTCACCGAATATTGTGAATTACCTGTTCGTTCGGCCGCACAATCCACGCTGTGGACACATGGGAAACACTTCAAGTAGTCGTAGAATAACCCATGACGCAAACGAACAAGCGACTTCCGCTATCACCCTTTAGAAATAAAAGCAGTGTCTTTAAAAATATATTTTTATTTATTTGTTTTTTTTTTTATATAAACACTCAAAAAACTTCAAAGCCGAAATATGGTTTTGTAGAAAATCCAATTCTTTCTTGTCTGTTTTCTTTGTTTGTGACCTTGTGATGTGCTGACATTGAGGTTCATTTTAAAGGGAGTAGGCCTAGTTTAGATTTATTTATACATAAAAGAGACCTCCAAATAAGCCCTGGCACCAAGCATGTCCAAAGCCAGGCCAGATGATGGCTTGAGGTCCGTTTTCCCTATATCCTCGATCTATAATCTTATAGTGCATTAATAATGTCACCAAGATGAAACATGTTCTCTGTGATGTGTTCTTTTACTGCCGCGGAGCTGAGAGAGTCTGTTAAAAAAGCTGCTTAATATCCCGTTTTAAAATCTCAGACCGCTGTCTGGAGGTGTCGTTTGTGCCAACGTGGATAATGACCCTCTTTACCTGCGGGTGTGAACCATAGACTGTACGTCACCCGTCTGTTACTGCAGCTCCGTTTTGAGGCTGTCACTACCGAGCGGCAACCTCCGGTCTGAAAAAATGAGACAACACGGAAGTGCTAAAAAGCTGCTGTTCCTCAAGTGACCGCTTGAGGCTGGCTCCAGAAGCACCGGAAGTACTGTATTAGCAGACGGGAAAAAGGCCATTTTCAGAGCCGAAATCGGCGTATTTAATGCCTGGTACAAACTCTGTCTCCCGTCTGGATCGCTAATTTTGCTAACGGCTCCCACTGTGAGGGGGGTGAATTTTTTTCTAACTCAGCCGTTTGGAAGATATTAGGACTAAGAGCTTACCCAATCAGAACCACAGCTCAGATCATGTGACTGACGGGCGCCCAATAGCTGTGAGTTTGGGCACTCGTTACTCGTCCCATTTCCAATATGGCCGCGCCCGCCGTTTAGCCTCAAAACTGGGGCTGTTTTCCAAACCGCCTACTACACTAGCGATGCCTACTACTTCGGCTGAAATTCGGTATTTAGTAGGCAGTATGCGAAAACTTGCGAGATCTGTAGTATATACTACAAGTTCCCGGATGACCTACTGATCGGAGAGAATTTCTCAGTATGCAACGGACCAGTCTACCTGGCGTACTGTTTCCCACAATGCACGGCGCTAATGCCGTTTGTGAATTTGGGGGCGCTCAGGTTGAGGTGAATTACTGACACCTACTGGGATAAATCATCTAAACCACTACAGAACAACAAAAATGTGAAACGGTCCCAGAGATAAAAATGAAGTGACAGGAAAGAAACAGCGGTAAATCTGCTCACTTCATCATGAAAGAGCTGTTTACTTTTACCAAATTCATAAAAGCCCATAAAAAATTTATCAGTTTTTATTTTCTACTAACAGCCTAAATGGGTAATGTGGATGCAGCTTTTCCACCAGCTGTAAAAATCAAAAGTCAGTTGGTTTCAGATTTATTTTCAATACACGATAACTTTTAGTGCAAGATAAAAAAAATCAAATATGGCGATTTTGCTGTAATTTATACCTTTACAAAAATGATAAAATCAGGACTTTTATCTCTCCCTGAATTTGTTGTTTTTCTAAATGAATTAAAAATGTTCCTTGAACCACTAAGTTAAATGAAAAAAGCATAACAATTCTCAAAAAATTACAACTTCCTTCACATGCTTAATTTCATTTATTTATTTTCCTCTGTTTCTCATTGACATCTAATTTAACTTATCTACTTTTATTGCTCCTGTAACTTCACCACTGATTGATTTGGTGAATTAATGACTGAAATGTACTCATGGTTTATTTATGATGAAATTAAACATTAGAAAAAACAATCCATCAGCTCCACTTCCTGAAATCCAGAGTAGTATACTACTTAACAGGTCCAACAAAACAGTCATACTACATACTACATGTGGAAGTAGTAGGTAGTAGGCAGTGCCTACTACCTACTACTGTAGTATGTAGTATGTAGTAGGCGGTTTGGAAAACAGCCTATGTGTTTCCAGGGCAGTAGTACAAAAAAAAGTAGGCTCCTCATTTCATGTTGGATTAGGGTTACCACTTACCAGATATTAAAACCCAAAAGGAGGACCCCCATACCTAGCCTCTTGGATCTACTGCAAAAAAGAAACAAAAAAAACAAACAAACAAGAGATACTCAAAGATGATTTAGTTGCTTCATTGCCCATACATTTATCTAAAACAGGGGGTCCCAAACTTTTGGGACCCCAAAATGGCAGTGTTAGAGACTGGTGACCCCCTGCTGTGGTACAACACTAATGGACCAATCCAAAAACAGACTAAAACCAACAAAAAACCCCAAGGATGCTAAATTTAAGTGATCAGTACAAAATTTACAGACTAATATGCACTTTGCTGTGCTCACTGCATCAAACTTCAACAAAGAAATGTGAAAAACAGATAAAACATTTCTGTTTGTATAATTTTGTATTATCTTTAACCCATATTTTTGCTTTGATTCTTACAATAATTGACAAAATGTGGAATTGTTCATAGTTTTTGATTTTGGGACACATTCCACGACCCCCTATCAATGTCTCGCGACCCCCAAAGGGTCCCGACCCCCACTTTGGGAACCACTGATCTAAAACACTACTTCTCTGTTTGAAGTGCACATTTTCTTTAATGTAAAAACAAACTATGTATAAATCCCATGTCTGCTAGTAAAAGATTAAATAGAAAAACTGACTTTGTGACTTTTTCTTTCTTTTTTTTTAACCTAATGAGTCTAAGAGGATACAGAAATATTGGGATCAAAAGTCCCAACTTCTGCGATAAAAAAGTCAAAATTTTAGCTTCTCAATATCTTTACATTTTGTCTCATAATTTTGATCTAATTTTTTTAATCTTGACTTTATTATCTGATTATTTTGATTTTTGTCATCTCAAAATTTCAACTTTCTGTCTCAGGATTTACACGTAATATGGGCAATTATTTATTTTTCTAACAAAAAAAAAGAAGTTTTTTTTTTAATTTCTTTAAACTAGTGGAAATGGGCCACCCCATGGCAAGTGGATAGTGCTTCACCACCTTCACAAATAAAAAGAAAATAAATATTTATTCCCCTGGTGCAAAAATTAAGATTTTGCCTCATAATTTCAGTTAAAGTATAAGTTAGATTTTCAGGCAATCAAATTTTCAGCTGACATAAAGATGCCAGCTTCACAGACAGTACATGGTGCCTCACACTCGTCACAATCATGATGAAAATTGGGATATTACCGTATATCTGGATATAGGAGGACATGTCTGGGTAAAAGAGGTTTTATGGTCGCCCAATGTTTGATACCACAGTACAGTGATTCAATGATGTTTAATAAATTGCATGATTTATTATTATCTCTAAAATTACAGCATCATAAACAAACAGTATCATTAAAACTTTTGAAAGTCTTACACAAATTTTAAAAAGTGCAGGGGTGGCAAGTATATGGTACCATCACACATTTGCATCATGTAACTGATTTATTTTGGTCTAACTTTTGTATTTATCTCCATCCTTACACTCTCAGGTGATAGCAGCAGCCAAGCAGGGATTTAAAGCATCAGGCTTTGAGCTGAACCCTTGGCTGGTGTTGTATTCACGTTACAAGGCTTGGAGAGAAGGAGTCAACAGCTCCACTTCATTCTACATCTCTGACTTGTGGAAGGTCAGCGATACGCCACAAATATATAATGTCATTATATCTAGGATGAAGTAGTTTAGTGACAGACAACACATTTTATTTGTGGCAAGGAAGTTACAAGTATATCTAAAGGTGTGTTTCTTTTCCTAGGTCAGTTTTGCTCAGTACTCCAATGTTGTGATTTTTGGAGTGCCACAAATGGTGAGTTCTTGTCTTCATTTGTATTCTGTCATATTTCATTCAAAGTCATTAAAGAAGTAAGTTTTTATAGAGCATAACCTGCGGTTCATAGCTCTCACTGTGTGTGTTTGGTTTGATTTTTTGTTTTGTTTTGCATTTTTTGTATGGATTTCATTGTAATTGACTGTCACTCTTTATAACATTATAGTCTGTGTTTGTGTCTGCAGATGGAAAAACTGGAGCTCAAGCTTGCAAGCGAGTTACCTTCGACAGCCAAGGTGGTGGCCTGCCGCTTCCCCTTTCCTACTTGGGTCCCTGAACAAACCGCTGGGGAGGGCATAGACACTGTGTGGGTGTACGATGCCAAGACTTTCAAATCAGACTTGCAACAAAGACAGAAGACAGTACCAGAGCATGAGAAAACACTAGATCAGCTCACATGAATGACAGACTCAGATCTTGTTGTCAGATTGTGGTTATGAGGCTCAACGTTTGGATGTCTCCATGAAATCTCTACTCTGGCTTGGGTCTGCAGCAGCATGGGGGGACGTACAGTGTGTGTTTGTCAAAGGCGGTGATTTAAATCAATTGCACATCATGTTCAAGTTTAAATCTGTTGGTTGTTACCTGAATTTTTTTTTCTGAATACCGGCACCATTACCCTTAAAGTGGGGTGTATCATTTAACAAATATTTTCTGTTTTGTGGCTTGGTGTTGATTGTTGGTCATTCACAGACAGTTGGAGACCAAGACAAAATATCATAAAAATGCTTGTCAAACAATATTAACAACTGGACACAAACTGAGGAGAAGTTTGGTGAAGAATAAATCATTTGGCCTGTTGCAATATTGTAATCTTAAATCTGTTAAATATATCAGAATATCAGACCAATTTTTTTTTGCAGTTGATGTTTTATTCTCTACACCAGTGTTACTCAACCCTGCTCAACTTAAGAGACAAACTGTTGAGAACTACCTTTGCAAGAGAAACAATCTAAAAGGTAGAAAGTGGAGAAAAAAAAAAAAAAAAAAGGTTTATGGTGGAAAAATGGTCGTTCGGCAGAAAAAAAATGTTGATAATGTTGAGGGAACACTTGGAACATAGCCAGTAAGTACCAAAAATGGGACAAAAGTGGCAAAAAAGAATGAAATGTGACTCAAATGGACATAAAGTAACACAAATTGGTTAGACAAAAAATTTGGAAAATTGTCATAAGGTAGCAGAAAGTAGCAAAATGGGGCAATATAAGGAGAAAACTTGAAAAACTGTCAGAAAATTGGGAAACTTTCCTAACGCCTGACATTTCTCTTTCTTTCTTTCTTTTTTTTTTTTTAAATTGATCTTATGTAATATTCTAACTTTCTTAGACACCACATTTTAGAATTTCCTTATCTGGGAGCCATATAGCACTTGCTAACAACATAAGATGGGGAACCTAAAAATAATTGCACAATAATTTGCAATTGCAATATAGGGAAAAATAATCACAATTACATTATTTTTGCCAATCGGTCAGCCCTACATCCCAGTTTACTGCAGTGGTTTAAACATGATTTTAAAACTTTACAGTGATTATATAAATAAATAAATGTATATATATAGTTATAAAGTTAATACAATGTCGTCAAGCACCAAGCAGGTTGTGTTTTCAAAGATGAAAAAACTTTTCCTTTGATAACAGACATGGTTTCAAACAGCAAGTAAATGAAGATGTATTTGGGCAAAATAAATTGCTCACTATGTCCGGACAACAAAAGCAGTGATATTTATTCAAACTCATTATGTACTGCACATTATATGCGAATATTGAGTTATAATGTATTTCACGGTGGCATTATTCTGGAACAGTTCAGTGTGATGCAGGAACCAATGACACGCTGACCTGTTGTTTTGACTGTAATGAACGCTGGTTGTGCTCTAGCGCCATCTGGTGGCGAATCACTACATCGTCATGTTTCCTTGAGGATGTCCTGACCGCTCGCGGATGTTACGTTGGTTTCTGTGTTTTTAACTGATAGGCTTTATGTATTATTTTATGATTGCCACCATTTGCCGCTTCATGAACATCTAGCTCAGACTGAACACTGTAAAATGTTCAGGTACAGATAGCCAGCAGTGATCACCGAGCAGCTTGACCGCGGTGGAGCAGAGCTGCCTCTGCAGCCAGTCAACATGGACACCGCCGACGAAGGTAGCTTACGTTTAAACTTTATTACCGAGATTGTTTACGTTTTTGCGAAACTTCTCGTGTCTGTTGGTTTCATACTTGAGGATACTTAGTGCATACGCCAGCATGAAGAAGCGAGTGTTGATTCTGTAGTGAATTGGACAAAGGTTCAACAGAATCTTGGAAACCGTTAGCCAAGTAGCAGCCTGTTAGCATTAGCTCCCACCCTGAGCTATCAGCTGTTTTAGAGGTGGAACCAACCGAAATCGAACTGCCGCGCGACAAAGTTCGCTTCCCTTCATTGTGTATTGCAAGCGGCTGATTTGATTCACAAAGCACGAGACGTAAACGACGCCGAAGTTGCCGCTTTGAAGGGTTTACTGCCATGTTTGAATACAGTCATTTGGACCACCTGTGTTATAGTGTGAACAGTACCACTCGTGTGAATGAATTCTAAGTTTATTTTCAAGTCACAGCAACAACAAACAGCGAAACTGGGTTGAATGTGCGAGACGTTCGTGTAGGGTCGGTGAGGAAACAGCGACGCGAACCTGCTGTTGTTTTTGTCCAGAAGCACAACATTTAGCTCTTGCATTTTGGCGTTGGTTGTCAAAAATACCTCAAAGTAATAATTCTGCTCACAAGTTTATTTGTAGTGTTTTATATTTAATATATTTTGACACAGTCGTTCTCAATACAAAAAGTAATGCAGAACTCTTTCAAGGAAAGGACTGTGCCACACAGGTGTTGTGCCAAAGTAGTTCCCCCGAGAGAAAGTGTGTCCCCTGTTGCGGGAGCGCGCATGCATTCAGAAGGGTGGAGCTACAATTCAGTGTATAAATATCAGTCTAGCTTATTAATTCAACTAAATGTGGGTTGTTACTATCATGATTTTACCAGGTCCTGTTACCTTCCAAGTTTTCTTTAATATCCCATGAGTATTAGTTCTTACATGAATGTTTCTATTTGGTAAAACAGTAGAATATGTGCAGTGCCCTCATCCCATTGTCATAAAGGTACATTATTAAAGCAGGACTTGCAGCCACTTCTGTGCTTAAACGTCAGGTATGTGACATTAAAGACGTCTGAACACAGGAATTTTACTTACATCATGTAATCACTTCCCCTGATGTTTCTCTGACAAGATCAGGCATGTTTTTTCCATCGATATATTGCACTTCTAGCTACACTTTGATGTAGTTTTTGGTGGGTTGTCTCCTGAAGGAAGTTTCAGTACACAACACATCCCTTCAGTGCAGAACTCTCACATGGACACTTAGTACTTTATCTTCAAAAAAAGAAAGATGTTTGGTCCATTTTCCATCCAAATTCATAAAATTTTCAATACAGTTATGTCAATTATTCTTTTTAACGTCACTCATTTTAAGCTCCTTCAATGTTTCATTTAATGAATTTTTGTGAGAGTGTGAACTCACCGTACTGTATGTTATTGTGTGTCTAATCTACAGGAGACATCTGTCGGGTGTGTCGGTCTGAGGGCACCCTGGACAAGCCTCTCTACCACCCCTGTGTCTGCACCGGCAGCATCAAGTTCATCCACCAGGAGTGGTACGTTCACCGACTGCATTTTTAAAATGTGTATGGTTTCATTCCTGCTTGTGCTTTATCTTTAACATTCAAGTTATTGCATTGTCAGTGTTAACATACGATAAGTTAAATTTAGCAGAATGTGACGAGTCTATTCTAAATCTCTTTAAGTGTTCTCACAAGTGTAGAGGGGGGAAAAAAATCGAGTGAGTTTCAAAGACAGACAAGTTTCCTCAACATGAATCAGCTTGAGGAAAGTTGATGAACTTATTTCGCCTCCGACAACCATTCAAGCAATTGCACAAAATTTGAGATACATACCCTTTTTTTGGAATCTGACTTGTTGAAGCTCTATCCATAGATTTTCATAGATACTACAGAAATGATATAGCTCCAAAAGATTCAATGAGTGAACTTACCCAGTGTTTTCTCTGTTTTCACAGCTTACTGCAGTGGTTGAAACACAGCAGAAAAGAATACTGTGAATTATGCAAACACAGATTTGCATTCACACCAAGTAAGTCTTTTTCCGCCCCTGTAGATTACATGGATACACTAATGATGCTTTAATTTGTTGTGAGCTGTGTTCAGGGGCTCGTTGGCACTGATTACACCAGGTATTAACACGCATCCTGGGTGATAAAACCCCAGGGAACTCTCACACCTGGCTCAGGCTGTATCTTACATGAGGCTCATGTGACTTCTCGTGTTTGTATTTGTATTTGTTTATCTTTCCACTTGTGATGTGAACACCCACGTTAATACCTGAGGTAACCGGAGCAGTCATGATTTATCCAATTTCTTCACTTCAGCTGTTCTCACGATTTTACTTTGTCTTTTTCATCTCTCTGTTCCTAGTCTACTCTCCGGACATGCCACCTCGCCTGCCTGTCCAGGACATCTTTGCCGGGTTGGTCACCAGTATTGGAACAGCCATCAGATATTGGTTTCACTACACACTGGTAGCCTTTGCCTGGCTTGGTGTGGTGCCTCTCACAGCATGTAGGTGACATCATGCCAACGTTTGAAAAGAAAAAAATTAAAGTCAAATATGAATCATAACAATAGTTTAAAAAGATAAAGAAGGAAAGATCTGAGGTAGAACTATTCCCCTCTGAAGGCTGTCGTCTTTCCTCAATTCCCCCTGTAATACACATTGTGCAAAACCACAGCTTCTCAGATTCAGATAATTTACTCATCACCTCATAATTAATGCTTATAAGTAACATGCCAATGCTTTCGCTGCATTTGTTTTTGGTACTGCTCAGAACAGATTTCATGAAGAAAAACTTGAATTCCGAGAAATGATAAGCTGAAACATGAACTTAGAATAAAAGCAATCACTGAAGTCTAATAAACACATTCTGTTTTTGTGCCAGGGACTTGTTTGCACTTCACATCTGAGAAAATTCACAATATTCTTTTTTTTTTTTGTCTTTTTCTTGTGCTTCTTTTTCAGGCCGGATATACAAATGTTTATTTACAGGCTCTGTGAGCTCTCTCCTTACCCTGCCATTAGATATGCTGTCAACGTAAGTTTCTATTTCTCTCTTGTTTTTTCCTCTCTTACACAATCCTGCATTTTTGGTGTCAGTGTTTTCTCACTAGTTTGATGAAGGCGGTTAAAATCCGAATAGCGACAGAAATGTAGTTAGCAATAATTTTACTCATATTTTTTATCACCTCTATATTCTTATTTTAGTATCTTATTGTTTATAAGGACCACTGCAGTGACTACTTAAAATATTTTTGAGTTTCAATGCTCATTCCATCTTTCACATCACCTGTCTTTCCTTTGTTCAGCTCTCTGTATTAAAGTAATGTGTAAAACAATGCCTAAATGCACAATGCTTCTTTTCTGGCAGACAAAACCTTCTCGCCGACTGTCTCCAAGGTTGTTTTGTAGTCACTTGCACGCTGTGCGCCTTCATTAGTCTTGTGTGGCTCAGAGAGCAGATTGTCCACGGCGGTGCCCCTCTCTGGTTGGATCAGCATCAACCGCCTCTAGTTCCTAACCATCCTCATGGTCCTGCACCAGCTAATGAGGTGAGATCACTTATTTAACCACTCTAGTTTTTCTACCTGCCTGTCTGATGTCACTTCAGGATATTAGCCCTCTAATACCTGGAAACACTCATTAAAATTCTGTGTAAAAAATCAGTGTTTACGGATTTTAAGCATGTATAGCTGTGCTCATAAGTTGTGTTTAATTCTCTTTCCTGTAATAAAATTGTATTTGAGATTTCAGCTGTTACACAGTTTAAATGTGTGCAAGCCTTGTTAGAGAAATTCAATCATGTGCCACTGTTTTTCCACCGTTTCCTGATGCTGCAGGTTCCAGGTCATAATGTAGGTGTCGATGGTCAGGCTGCAGATGATGCAGCTGCTCAGCACCCTGCTGATCCTGCTCCAGACGGACAAATACCTGCACACCCAAACGAAGCTGGAAACCAGGGACACGATCCAGAACTTGACGATGAGGACGAGGATGACGATGGAGAGGAAGACGAGGAAGAAGAGGAAGAGGATGAAGAAGGCAGAGAAGAGGACGCAGGTGA
>RPOG01001261.1:0-13929 GCA_008086565.1 Thalassoma bifasciatum
GGGTGAATGAAGAGTGTGTTCCAGGAGTGGTAGAAAAATCTATTCTCCTCTCAGATTGCAGACAGCAGCAGTGCAGGTGTTGGCTGATGATGATGATGATGTCTGAGGCTGATGAGACGATGAAGCAGAGGAAACTGCACAGAGTGGGTGGTAATGGGAAGATGGCTGACAAAGTAGTCTAAGGCTTGATGAAGTAGATGAGGCTGATGGGACTGCAAGGACAGGGTAATGAAAGGCATGTAGAAAAAGACGACAGCAATATGATAGACTAACAATGAGGGTGTGCTGCTGTGATGTTAGATGGATGAGACCAGGTGGTGAGAGCAGCTGATGGAAATATGAGTGAGGAAGCTTAAAGAAGTCAAATCCCATGATGTGAAGTGAAAAGTGAAGCGGTATGTAGAATAGTCTGCCTGACTGAACTTTTGCAAAATCACCTAAAGCAGTCATTCTCAACCTTTTCGAATCACAACCTCCAATTTTTCATGCACTGGGGGGGACACTCAGGGTCTATTTATTTTCATTTTGAATTGAAGAAAACAAAAATAAACACATTTCAGTTGAAACCTAAACGAAATGAAACACAGGTCAACATTTTTGTCTTTCCATTTTTGTGTAAAGATTTTTTGGGGTCTTCATAAATCTTATGCTGTCAATCAGGCAGAAACACAGTTCAGTTCAAATCCACCCACACTGCAAAAACTGAGATCCAAGCAAGTGCTTATATCTGATTTTTAGAAAACTGTCTTCTTATTCTGAATATGAGTAACATTCAACTGACCAGTCCAGAAAAATGTCTTATTTCAAGATATTTAAAGACAAAAATAATGTCTGGATTGCTTTTAACAAGTCTGCCAACAACAACAACAGGATCTCACTGTTTGCCATTGTAGTAGTGTAACTTAGTACAAATACTATATTACTGCACTTAAGTACAATTTTCACATATCTGTATTTTACTTTATTTATATTTAGGAGAACTTTTACTTTTACTCCATTACATTTCCCTGAGCCATTCTAGTTACTTGTTACTTCAAAATTAAATCAGAAGAAGTTTAGGTTGATGACATGCCTGTTTGTAATGTCGACTGCTAAGTGCATCATGGGAACACCTACTGCAGGCTTTGCTGCCAACCACTTTGTATAAATTAAAAGAAATAAGTGTCTTAGAATAAAATGACTTTGGTTGAAGTTAAAGACACCTTTTACTGAATTCTCTTTGAAAACCAGTTTCTTCTGAAGATGAGCGGATACTTTTTCAGTGAATAACTCCATGCCAGTTGAAAGACAAGTGCAATGTTTCCATGAAATACAAAGTGAGGCTGAGAGAGAGAGAGAAAGTGATGAAAAAGTTCAAAAGTCCTTCTCCCGTGCCTTGATATTGTTTGACTGTAAGGAAGCCACGATAAATTCCATTATCAAAAAGTGCTCATTTAAACATACAGCACTTATTTCACAACAGAGACAGGCATCATACACACAACTTAAGGGGAAGTGACATATTTTACTAAACAAAAGTTAGAACCACTCTCAAATCTATGTGTATCTCAGTGTGGGTAGTTCTCGTGTAGAACGAACTGGCTGAGGAGCTAAAACATTGTCATTTGATCATCCAATTAAAAAAAAAAATGTATAAATGAAGTCTGAAAACAAAACATTTGGAGGAGAGACTGATGCATCAAATATGAAGGGAAGGGGTTGGGGGTAAGAGAGTGTTTTGGCCGGCGGTTGTCTTGTTTGTTATTTTGTTTTGTGTTGTTGTATTGTGATGGTGAGTGGAGGGATTGGAATCGTGTAAGCATTGCTTCATCCATCCTCTTTTCAAATCTATCCATGTGTAAATATTGTCGTTAATTGTTATGTGAGAGAGATTGTATGCAGGTTTGAAATAAACAATTTACTTAAAAAACTCTTTTACTTCTAATACATAGGTACATTTTATATTAGGAAATTACTTTTGGTACTTAAATACAATAAGTATAAGGTACTTTAAGACTTTTATTTAAGTAATATTCTAAAAGATGACTTTAACTTTTACCAAAGTCATTTTCTGATAAGAAACTTGTAGTTTTACTGGTGTCTTGCTTTCAAGGACTTTATACAAGTCTGCTGTTTCCACATTAGGACAAATTATGATCTGCCAAGTTATTTACAGCCTGTCCTCTCTCTTCACTCCAGGTTCTGCCCTTTGATGACAATGTCTGTCTGCGTGAGCCGTGCCAGAACTACATGAAGTGTATCTCCGTGCTGCGCTTCAACAGCTCCGCCCCCTTCATCTCCTCATCTGCCATCCTGTTCCGACCCATCCACCCCATCGCGGGCCTACGCTGCCGCTGCCCCGTCGGCTTCACCGGCGATTACTGTGAGACGGAGATCAACCTGTGTTACTCCAATCCCTGCCTGAACGGAGGAGTGTGTGCCCGTAGAGAGGGAGGCTTCACATGCATCTGCCGTGAAGACTTTACCGGTGAGTGAGAGTTAACACGTCTTTGTGCTCCTGTGGGGGAGATTTAGTGGTTTAAAATCTGCCTCTATCTTTTACTTAGAGGAATAATTTGGTACAAAACAACATTATGACAGCTGCACTGTCATTGGTTAATGGAAAACATTCAATTTTGTTCAAATAGTTCTTTAAAAAAAAAAAAAATCTTAAAAAAAATGCAGCAATGATTGTGTATCCTCGCCCTCTTGTCTCACCGTGTTCTTTGCAGTGATTCATAAACACTTAAAGCAGAACATTTCACTCCCCAATGGGACAAATCATCGCCAATCAGATTATAAAAGGAGAGAAAAAAAGCTGTTTGAAATCACCCTGTTCCCACTCAACAGAGAAAAAAATATTCATGTGATCTCTGATTGTCAGGTATGAATGTTGAATATAAAATGTCAGTTAATGAACTTGAGTGATCTAATGGCTGCTGGTGCTGTTTTTCAGAGAGTTGCAGCCAAGTTGTTGCTGAAAAAAGTGCTTGTTTGGGCATGTTTTGGTTTCTTTTTCTCTAGGTGAGACTTGTCTTCCTCAGGTTGACCATAAATCATTTTCAAATTGTTCAGACTGGATAGTCGTATAATTTTACTAGTCACTGACTATTATGGAGAAAAAATTGTGTCAATATTATGTAATCAAAAAAAAAAAAAAAAAAAAAGGAAAATAATTTGAGACCAAAAAAAGAGAAATCAGCAAACACAATTGTGATTTCAAAACTATTTTTTATATTTATGATTAAACATTTTCTTGTTAAATCCACATTTTTTTTCAGATTTAAGTTTTCATCTCACAAACCACAGATTTGCTAGCGTTTCCAGATTTTGCTTTCACGTTTCACAAAGTTTAATTTGGAAACACAAACAAAATCACAAACGAAAAAAAGTGGATTCAACATGTTTTTTTTTAAATTCTTTTTTATTATTTTTCATTTTTCCAATTACAAAAAGAAAAAACAAACACCAACCCTGAGTCCCTTCCTCTACCCCTCTGCACCAGCGCATCATGAATAATAGTGATTCAATGTTGTAAAAAACAGCTAGAAGAGCAATTTCTGTCAGTTTTAACAACCACTAAAAGTAAAGGAATAAAAATAAATAACTAAAAAATAAATGAGTCGAGAGAAAACAAAAAAAGTGGAAAATTTTAGTCACAAATATGTCTCATTTTTTGTGTTTATTATTTGAATTTTTGAAATCACAATTTTGTTTGCAAATTTTTTTTTGTGGTCTCAAATTCATTTTTTTGAATTTCATGATGACAAAACACAAAATTATCTCCATAGACTATGGAAGCAACTAGTGATCAGAATTGAAATGAAAATGTTTTCACAAAAAATGCTTTTTCATTTTCAGAATATTGGTGATTTATTAGACTTAGAAACAAAATGATGATACATTTATCTCATTTGCATCTTTGTTTTTAATTAGTAAAAATGCTCATTCTTTAACTAGATTAAAGTGAAGCAGAAAATGACATTTGCTTTTCCATAAATAGCTTGTGTTTGGATTTTCATCTTTAAGGTTTGTAGCCAATGACTGATGGTAAATCTTTACACTTCCTGGTTGATGGTTTTACATTTTGATGGAAGCTTAGATTGGTTAGACTAGGTAATTGTTTTCTGCTCTTTTCTGACAGTTTAAGTCTCTAAGTAACATCAGGAGACAGAAAAACTCAGCTGAAAGGATGTGGTGCATTGATGTGTTGGTTTAAATTTGGTGAAGCCTTTTACTCCGCCCTGGTAAACTTCAACTGACTGATGCTGCTTCTTTGTCTGTGTCCCTTTTGGAATTCCTTTTTGATCTGCTCTGTTGGCTCTTTTTTGTTGTGTTGAGTTGAACAACAAGAAAACACACTCTCTGCCTCTTGGGAGCGCCTGCTTCTTCTCTTCCTCCTCCTCCTCCTCTTTCCCCCGTCTCCTCCTCAGCTCTTTAGCTCAATCTTTTACCACACACACAAGAATTCCCACACAACACAGTCACCACAAACTACTCTGTTTTACTGTCACCAAACTCATTTGTTTCCTCTTTTATACTTTTCTTTCCTTTTCCCAAAACTCCAGACTAATTTCCTCCCTCTCTCCTCTGCTCTCTCTCTCTCTCTCTCTTTCTTTCTGGCCCCTCATATTGCTGCATTGCTTCACTTTTCAAACCGCTGAGAGGATGCTGGAGAGGATGGATGCTGTGAATGTCAGTGTGTCACTGGGGGATTTTTTCACGTAGCCTTTTATTTGGAATCAAAGAGAGCTGGGGGAGAGAAGAAACACTTTCCTTTCAAGAGGGAGATGGAGGGTTTTTCCGAACTCCCACAGAAACAGACAGAAGGAAAGAAAGATAAAGAGGAAAGGGGGTTTTGAGATAGGAAGAGAGAAAGAGATTGAGAACAGACTTTGATTGGACGAAATTAAATGGGAGAAGAAAACCAGGAAATTTGAAAGAAAGTAGAAAGAGAGAGAGAGGAGCAGGGTTGTTGATTGATCTCATCAGTGGGTGCGATAAAATGGATGCAAATAAGTTTTTTAAATGATGGATTAAACTGCATATCACACAGCGGGAATAGCCCTATCAGATCGTTACTGTGCTGTTTTCCAGCACATGAAGAACAGATTGTAGTTCACAGACTGTAGTTT
The DNA here is from genome assembly GCA_008086565.1 of Thalassoma bifasciatum. Classification (NCBI taxonomy): domain Eukaryota; kingdom Metazoa; phylum Chordata; class Actinopteri; order Labriformes; family Labridae; genus Thalassoma; species Thalassoma bifasciatum. The sequence continues at coordinate 5,115 of RPOG01001261.1, forward strand.
ACACCCACTTCCTACTTCAGAGCATTGTTTGAGTTGTGAGTGAGGGAGGAGAACTTCTGCTGTAAAAGAGGAACAGAAACAGAGATGGAACTCAGTACACTGACAGTGAAAGTGAGCTGCTGCTATCATCCATACAGAAAGTGTTGATGCTGATTATTAACATGTTCTCACTTATATGGATATTGACAAGTGCAGCACACAGTCACTTCTGATGTTCTGTGCCTGTTGGAGAATGAGACAAACTATCTGAAGCTAACAAGCAGCCATTACTATAGTTAAGTCTGTAGCATGTTTCAAACTGTCTGTGTACTCATAAGGGCGAGATTTTGTCGTTGTGATACAAAGAGCAGAAGAGAATTATGAACTTGCGACCATGTAGAGACAGAAATGACATTGCTTTGTTTAAATGAGATTGATAATAGAGCGCATCTATAAGAGAGACTACCTGAAATTGCTCCCATTTTATCTGTAGAGAAAATAGAATTAATTTGACTTCCAAGCCCCCCTCCTTGTATAAGCGTGGAGGAAACATTGTAAGAATCTTGAGAGTTCTCTGTTAGTTTAACAGCCGTGACAACCTCTGATTTTGCACAATGCACAAGCAGACACATGAATACATGGACCATACAGAGAACTCAGACATCTTCCAGAAGATCAAGAATATTGATATTTTTTTATTCTAATGGCTCCCTCTGGGAGATCTGAAGATGACATTTTGCTTTCTGTCCTCAGGTAATAAAGGAAATGGTCTCAAATTTAATGTTCCTCAGCTAGCCAGCTTCTATCAATAAGAGCTGTATGTCATCAGTCCAGAGCAGCTGAGTTGGTAAAAGAGTAAGAATAAAAAACCACTGAACACTGACCTAATCAATATCTATACAGTTTTATTTGATGATGTAAGTAGTGTCAATATCAAATGCTGACATTTATTCATTAAGAAAACTAGAATAGAAAATTATACAAAGAGCACATTTTAAATCCCCTCTTTGGAATGATTTAAATTTTGAGGTGACTGGAGGATAACAGACCTCCAGTTGATGACCTGAGGCCTGGAGTGTGTGAGCAGCTCAGAAATATAAATGGGGGCAGAATTATTGAGTGCTTTATGGACTAATAAAAGGACAAGGACTGGAAGTCAGTTTTATTTCAGGTTATCAGGCTTTTGTTGTTAGATATGGTAAATTTGGAAGTTGAACATGCTCTTTAAATACTCATTGTGTTATCCTATACAACAGTGCAGCAAATATGCCAGTAGAAAGTAGCTATGTTAAGGTACTGTGTAACAATATCTACTCTGGAGATGATGCACCAGAGGGCAAGCAACTGCCCTCAGTGCAGTGCCTGCTGGGTACATAGTTGAACGGACCTGTTTAAGGGCGTGGTCACAGTGGCTGTCTGTACCATGCCCAAGTACTCTTCAACCCTAAAGTCCACTCCATTTGGCCAGTGTGACAAGGGATGTATATTGATAAGATTTTATCGATACCAATACCTTTATTGATTCCACTTATCAATCTGATTCTTTACAGATTCCCTTATCGATTCCTTCTGGGAATTTTCTGTGCACAAAAGGTAGCTTTACAGGTATTGTCAACAATTTATTGAGTTCCAAGTAAATAAATATGAATGTCATTGGATTCTAGATCTCTGAACATTTGTCAGTAGTAAAAACTCAACAGTTCTTGTTTCAAAAGAGAAGCATATCTGCTTTCTCTGGAAGGATCCTTGATCTTTCAGAGCTGAAAATAATCGATGAGGGGATTGTTAAGCAAAAAGGCTATCAATACCGTTGGATTGCACCATTTCTTATCGATTACGAAAAGGATCTGGTTCTCGATTCCCATCCCTAAGTGTGACAACAAGTGAATCTTGCTCAGGCGTGGCACACTCCCTTTGCTTCGGCACATGTTTGAGAGGTGCGCTTTGGTGTGGTACACTTCATGCATGAGCACAAGCACACGATCATAGGCATGACATATAATTGATGATGTATGACGCTGTGGTCGCTCCTCGCAACAATCATTTTAATTGGTAGCGGGGGTGTTTGGTGGCTGGCGGACCAAACAACTTCAAATAAGCGGAAAAGCTTCTAAAGTTGTGGTTCTAAGTGTTCTCCACTGTGAAGACTCTGATGAGACCACATCTTGTAAATAGACGCTTCATGATGATACAGGCCATGCATACGCTTTGAGTCGTTGACAACGCCAGCAGCAGCTACAGCACAGTGTAGATGGGCAGTGTGACTTCGCCCTTTATCTCATTGGATATCATCTGCTTTATAAAAACCTGGTGTATTTGAATGCGTCAATTAACTCTATGTGTTGATTTAATGAAAAATATCCTCAATTTTACACACGTCCAGTTTAGGTGTTGATGTTAGTCTCCAAAAAAAATTCAAGCACTCAGTTAATGAGGGTCTGTCTGTACCTGATCACTCTCATTGCCTCCTTTTTTCTCTGTTCATATGGATTGAGGTGTGGGGAGATGGTAGGGAAGTGGCAATAGAAAAAGTAACACATCTGTGTAGAAACTGCATAATTCTGAACACAAAGGAATCCTCACACAAGAAGTTGGTTTAAATCTTTTCCCATTTAAATCAAACTGTCTTTTATACATTGCAATTATATGTTATATTTTGCGGCATGTAAAAACTGAATAATGTTAAAGTTTTCTGACAGACATACCATAACCAGCAGCTGTCCAATGTTTTATTCTAAATATGGAGCTACAGAGACACATGAAGTTTTGTTGACTGATGATGGGTGTCATGAGAATTTTGACAAGGTTTAGCACCAAATTTTCACCGATCACTCCGAGTATTACTTTAAGTGCTCCCAAAATACATCTTGTTGGTTGAAAAGGCGAAAAATATGCCAGTGCTATGACTAAAGCTTGGATGACAAATAATGTGTCACTGCAAGAATTTATTTCTATCTGCATCTCACTGCTCTGATTCACTGGACGTTCATTGCACACTTGGACAAACCTCAAAACAGGGAACATTCAGTCTGTCAAGGATTTTATTAGAGCACTCTGCACAGGCTGACACAGGGTTAGTGAGGTAGGACAGAGACAGGTAGATAAAAGAGTGGATAACTGATCATATAAGTCAAAAAGAAGAAAGAATTATTTAGTGTGAGACAGCTGGACAGAGAAAAATGTCAGAAAGAAAAAGTGAAAGACATAAGAGAGAATGGAGAAAAGAGTAAAGAGCTGGAGTGATGAGGGAAACGGGGAGAAGGAGTCAAATATGACAGCAATATGAGGCACAAGGGAGACGGATGTATTCAGAGAGAATAACATGGAAGGAGGACTTCAGGGGGGAAATGGGGAGAGAGACATCTGAGAGCAATGAAAGAGAGAGAGAGGTGGAGGACACAAGGTGAGGGGTAGAGCGAGGGAAATCAGATGGATTCTGGGTAGTCTGTATTGTGCTTTTCCTGCGTAGGCGTCGGGTGTTGCGGTGTCTTGTCAAGGCCTGGGGCTAGTGGGAAAAAAAAAGGGGGAGGAGGAGAAGGAATAAACAGGGGCGAATTGATTCTGCAACACACAGAAATCTCCAGACATCTCCCCACCAAGTTTGCCGTCTCCCTCACTCCGTTTTCTCATTTCTCCATCCAACATGCTTTCATCCATTCCTTCATACGGGCTTTGTGGTGCTGAATTGCTTTTCCCTGAAAGTCTATGGATCGCTCTCACAGGCAGGAGCAGAGCCGCGGGTTTGGCTGGGACTGGAAACGTTTTTTTTTTTTTTTTTCATTCAACGATTAATATATTTTAGCATAGAGACAACGCTTCTAGCAAACCTGAGTCACATGTGATTTGTGAACAATTGTTTTGGTGTTTCTTCAGGCCACGCAGACAGATGTTTGATGTAAAAATAGCTCAATCCCCTGAAATAATAAAATAGAAAGCACCCAGCTCCTGATGACAAGCGTGAGTCAGTTACAACAAAGATTTTTCTGTTTGAAAGCTGTTTCTGATTCTGGGGGGAAGTGGTGAATAAAAGTATAAACAACGGAAGCAAAGCCATAATATTAAATTAATTTCGTGATGCAATGATTCCAAAGCATGAGCATTTTATGAGTATACAACCCTAATTCCATTGAAGTTGGGGAGTTATATAAAACTTAAACAAAAACAGAATCCTTTTTAACATATATTTAACTGAATACACCACAGAAACAAGACATTTGTTGTTAAACTGAAAACTTTTTTTTGTAAATATTCACTCATTTTGTATTTTATACCTGCAACATGTTCCTAAAAAGCTGTGACAGGTTCATGTTTCCCACTGTGTCACATCACAGCACTCAGTAAGTGTTTGTGAACTGAGGACACTAATTGTTGAAGTTTGTAACTGGAATTCTTTCACATTCTTGTTGATGGAAAACTTCAGTTGCTCAATAGTCTGTGGTCTCTGTTATTGTATTTTTTGCTTTATAATGCACTACACACTTTTAATGGGAGAGAATCTAGTAGCTGCACTCTTTTACTACGAAGCCACGCTGTTGTAACAGGAGCAGAATGTGTCTTGGTTTCATTGTCCTGCTGAAATAATCAGGGACGTCCGAGAAAAAGAAATAATGGCTTGGATGGCAGCATGTGTTGCTCCAAAACCTGGATGTACCTCTCAGCATTAATGCTGCCTTTAGAGATACTGTGACAGTTACCCATGATGCCATGGGCACTGACACACCCCCATACCATCACAGATATTTTTGAACTTTGGGCTGAGAACAATCTAGATTGTTCTTTTGCCCGGGGGGACATCCATGATTTCCAAAAAGACTTTCAAATGTTGACTCTTCAGACCACAGCAGACTTTTTCACTTCGCATGTTGATGTATGGCTTTGTCTTTGAATGGTAGAGTTTGAACTGTCACTTGTCGATGTAGTGATGAACTGTGTTAACTGACAAAGGTTTTTCCTGAGCCCACGAGCTAATATCCATTACACAATGATGTGGGTTTTTAATGCAGCGCCGCCTGAGGGGTCAAAGGTCACAGGCATTCAATTTTGGTTTTGGGCCTTGCTGCTTACGTGCAGAGATTTCTCTAAGTTCTTTGATTATATATTATGGGCTGTAGAGGATTAAATCCCTAAATTGCTTGCAGTTGTAGTTTGGAAACATTCTTAGAATTAGCAAAACATTGTATTCTGTTTTTATGTACGTTTTACACAACGTCCCAACTCCATTGTACTCAGGGTTGTAATTCCAGTACATGTGTATATTAAGAAGTTATTTTAAACTTAATGCTGTCGGAGTCTTTCTTTTTATGTATGTATTTCTATCACTTGGCAGTATCATGACTGTATATCATGCTCGTCTGGAGAGTTAAACAGAGTCTCTTCACTTCCTCCATTACTTCGACATGAGGCTTCAGACACAGAGGATTTTACAAAACTCCTAACCTCAGACTAACCCTTCCCTCAAACCCTCTTTTAACCTTAAGATAACCGGAGTTTTAGTCTAAGAGTGTGTAAAAACCTTTTTAAACATGAGGCAGTAAGCCCTGCTGTACCCTGCTGTGTATGACGGTTAACATTACCTGCATGGTGCCGGCAACAAAGATGTAGAAATCAGTGTGAAACTCTATTTCAGCTGAGGTCATGTACTGTTCAACTAGGTGCTGAATTCCCAGCATTAGAACAAGGGTTGAAATGAAGCTGTGATGAACCCAGTTTTTCTATCCATTTTACCCTGGTAGCTGCTTCTGGAATGAGTGCACGATGAAAGTCATATTTTTCCTCCTAAATATTTCTTAAAGCTAGGGCTAAACTTCCCTGATAATACTAACACAGGTCTAATCTATTGGAAAGATAAGAAGAGTGCAAAACTGACTGAGGAAAACTCTTCCTGTTACACTTTGTGACTAAGGCCCAATTCCAATTCCTTTCTTAACCCTCAGTCTTAACCCTCAAGTTCAACCCTCAATCTTAGTAGCCCTCAAAACCAAGTGTTAAGGGCTATCTTGTGACTTAGAAATGGGACACCCCTTAAATGCAAATGAAATTGTTGTGGACTGTCTGTCAGTTATTCCTTCGGTCAACGTTATCAAAAAAATATCTGTATAAATAACACAACCACGGACATATTCAGCTGTCACAGCATACCATAGTTTATTGAAAGGTAAACACCAGCTATAACTATCGTTACAAAACTCTGCAGCTACAGGAGATGACATTAGCCCGGTCATCTTATACCATTATCGGCACAAGCATGTTATATAGGCTGTTATCTTGATAAACAATTACATTACCACTGAGAAAAATGACCATTTTGTAACGTTAACTAACTTTAACGAAAGCAACATGGCTTGTCTGCACCGGACGCTATTGACAAAAGATCGTAAAATAAAAAAAAATGTTCTGCAACAACGAGGTAAATAATCCATAAAATGGGTCTAAACTAAGATAATACAATGGTTTTTGTAATATTTATATCTCCATTAACAAAGAAAATACTATATTTGTAGCTCGCCTTCTCTGCTGCTTTGGACGCCATGTTTATTTACTGAAAATACGCAATGCATTCTGGATGTCCCTTCGTCCCAAGGGTGGTGTCGGAGAATCTCAGTATTGAGGGAGATACAGCCTCAGTCTTACCCCTCAACCTTAACATTCTGAGAATCGGGACAGCACTTACACTTCGCGGGAGTGCGCATTTTGAGATTGAGGGTTAAGATTGAGGGTTAAGACAGGAATTGGAATTCACCCTAACTCTTGCAAAACTGCCATGATTGTATTTGGACACTGAAAAACTGTCTGCAACATCAAAACACCCCGAGAAGTTGTTTGATGTAAGTCTAGTGTAAACTTTCAAAACAGAAAAAATAAGATGACAAAAACAAATCAACAACTTTTGAAAGAAGTCTTCAGTTATCTAAGTAGTTTCCTCTTTAGAAGTACATACAAATGAGTCATTAATTTCCAAAGGGGTTTCCAGAAGCTTGGTGCTTTGTGTTACAGTAATTATTAATTTGTGATTTTGTTCCCACTCAAGTCAAAAGTTTGCACTTTTGCGTTCTTGTTATTTTTTGTGCTGTGGCAAAAACCTGCTGTCTAAAGTAAAAACGATTACAAATGGGTGAGATAGTTTTTGTATTTCTATGAGAGGATGGAGAAAATTTGAACACTATGTTGAACAGCCAGTTGATCACATGACTGTCAGAAGTGAAGCGTACAGTCCAGTAAATTTCTGCTCCACTCAAAGTGAAGCCTGAAAGCTGAGCAGAGCTTGTTGTTGTTAGTGCAGTGCTTGATTGTTTTGCACGTCAAACATAAGGATCGACTGATACAGATTTTTCAGGGCAGATGCTGATTTTTTTCATCGTCCTTAATTGATAACTGGCTGTCGATTTTCTTGTGCAGATATTTGGGGCTGATACTGCTTTTGCTCCCTCAATTTACATCATAAAAATGATACAATGATAACAAATGTTAGGAGTCTTGATTTTAAAATACAGAACATTTATTGAACTAAATTTAAAACTAAAACAAGATGGAAAAGAGAGGTAGAAAATGTTGTAAACAATAGGAACAACCTCATCTTTGTCCTTGTTTATCAAACACGTTGAAATGGTTTTGTAGTTGGGTCAATCTGCAGTCTGCAAGCAGGGGAGGAGCAAGATCTGGTGTGCACATGGTGATGCTGATACAAATGAAAACACAAAAATCATCCTGATATATTGGTCAAAAGTCGTATGTTTCACTTAAAAGGTAGAGTCTGCAGAATTTTCATGAAAATTAAAAATTTAGTTTTTTAAGGAATAATCCTGCTCTATCGTTGTCTCTGGGCCTCTGTACTTGTGTGACAGTGTCTGTGTGTGCCTCACCCCCTTATAGACCCCCTCCTCGCCTGTTTTGTTCATATTACACTGGACTCAGGATGCTTCTGGGCGGAGAGCAGGAGTTTTTATAGGTGAGGACCAGCCAAGCCAGGCGTACGGCTCTTGAGTTTCTCTCACCTGATGCTGCAGGTGCTGGCAGGGCTGTTTTTTCCATCTATGGTGTGTTTACGTCGCTACAACTGTTAGCCACGGTATTAGCTGTGATTGGGGGCAGTGAGCATGCGCTGAAGCTGACACCGAGCCACGGAGGAGGAGATGAGTTTGGATGCTGTTTGTAAACAGAGACCGAAACCTATCAAAATTTCTGCATGCTTCACCTTTAAGATTTTAAAAGATTTCTAGAAATCTGAGTCTGTGAAACAAAATGAAATTCTTTATACTTATAGCACAAATGGTAAAACTAATATTTGTACTGATTGCAGCACAAATATCAAGCATATAAAGGTAAGACATTTGGTATGGTTATGGATGGAGTAATAAAAGTTACATGATTATGATGATGATTATACATTGATTAGAGTAACAACATTGTTGAGGTCCTCAATCAGAAAGTTTTGCTTGCAAAATACATAATTTGTGGTCTAGTGTACTTTTAGGCACCTAATTTCGATGAAAACATTTTTTTTTAAAAGAGAACTTTGATGCCATCTTTTATTTTACTTTTGAATACAGTTCCATTTATTAATAATAATAATAATAATAATAATAATAATAAAGCATTTTATTATTGTAAAGAGCTTTCCAATAAACTCAGAGACGCCGTACAGTGGATTAAAACATCACATAAAACGTTAAAGTATTTTAAACATGAATAATAAAAAAGCATTAAACATATTTAAAAGCAATCAAACTTTAAAAGGTTGGGGTAGGTTCTGATACGTAGTGGCAGGGTGCTCCAGAGGGTGGGGGTGGAGACAGAGAAAGCTCTGGCCCCCCCCCCCCCCCCCCCCCCCCCCCCCCCC